>CAWUFW010019916.1:0-169230 GCA_963921515.1 Calotriton arnoldi
CGTGACGACCTTGTCGGCGTGGAGAGCTAGGAAAAATGTCCGCGGAATGCTGGCGCAGGGGGATATTCAAAAGGTGAGGAATCCACAGGCAGATACTGTATCCACCAGAAAAAGCGTTACCGAAGGTAAGTAACTTGTTCTTTAGGACTCACAGGGTACTACAGGAGGTTTGTCAAGGGGTATGGCAACATTGTTGCACCCTTGACTGAGCGGACCTCCAGGAAGCAGCCCAAGAAAGTGAACTGGACTGACACCTGTCAGAAGGCTTTTGACGCCCTGAAGACTGCCATGTGCACAGCACCCAACTTCTCAAAGGAATTCATTGTCCAAATAGACACTTCAGAGCATGGTGTGGGGACTGCTCTATCACAGATTAATGAGGAGGGCCTAGACCAACCTGTAGCCTTCATCAGTAGGAGGTTACTTCCACGGGAACAGAGGTGGAGTGCAATTGAGCGTGAGTCATTTGCTGTGGTCTGGGCGCTGAAGAAGTTGAGACCATACCTGTTTGGGACTCACTTTCGGGTTCAGACAGACCACAGGCCCCTCAGATGGTTGATGCAGATGAGGGGTGAGAATCCAAAGTTGTTGAGGTGGTCCATTTCCCTACAGGGGATGGACTTCACGGTGGAACACCGCCCTGGTACAGAACACGCCAATGCTGATGGTCTGTCCAGATTTTTCCGCTTAGTGAAGAGAACTCCCAAGGGGTTGGGTAGTTCTCCCCACATTTCAGCTGGAGGGGACACGTGTTAGCCCTGGTACCATTGGCGTGAGTCTCCCTTCCATTTTTTCACTGATTGCCTCCTCTGTTTTTGATGTTTTTCTTGTTTAGATGCCTTGGGCACTGTGCCACTGCTATTCAGTGCCACAGTGCAAGTGCTCCCTATGGTAAATTGATGTATTGATTATTGACTCCATGATTGGATTATTTGATTTACTTGTCAGACCCTAGTATAGTGCACCATGGGTGCCCAGGGCCTGTAAATCAAATGCTGCTGGTGGGCTCGCAGCACTGATTGTGCCAGCCACAGAAGCAGCTGGTAAAGTGTGTCTCAGGCCTGCCATTGCAGAGCCTGTGTGCAGTCTGTGACTGCCATGTCGACTTGGCAAGTGCACCCACTTGCCAGTCCCTAAACCTTCCCTTTCCTACATATCAGTCCCCCCTAAGGTAGGCCCAAGGGCAGGGTGCATTGTAAGTAAAGGTAGGACATGCCCTGGTGTGTGGCATGTCCTGATAGTGAATTACAGCCAATTTCGTTTTTCACTATTGCAAGGCTACCTGTCTCCATAGGCCAGAATGACCAGTTTGATTTTAACATCTTATAATCCTAACTGACCCAGGGAACATGGTAGAAAAACGAATTTAGTATGCCTGATCTCAGAATGATAAAATACATCTTTTAGTGAAGTTGGTTTTAACATTCTGTGTTTGAAAATACCACTTTTAGAAAGTAGGTATTTTCTTGCCTAACCATCCAGCCTGCCTCTGCTAGCTTGTGTATTGTATGTCTGGTTTTGTGAGTGACAGGGGCTGGGGGACTCCAGGAGACAGGGTGAGTCAGCACAGGGCTGAATAGACCTACCTGCATGTAGAGTGGGGGAGGAGTAGCACCTGGGCCTGAATAGGGCGGTGCCTGCCTTCCACAATGCTGGCTCCACCTCCTGTGGTGTGTCTGATGACCCTGGCCCACACTGACAAAGGAAGAAGGTGTGCACTGGCAGAATGCACCCAGAACTGGTTTGGACTAGGTACAGGACCCTCCGCCTTCAGAGGACAAAGGATTTATGGGTATAAAAAGGGGGACCCAGACCCCAGAACTTTAGATCACTTCTGGAACAACAAGACGAACCTTTGCCAAGGAGACGAACCTTTGCCAAGGAGAAGAACCAAGGAAGCTGCAGGAGTTTTGGACTGCCCCTCTGCCAGTGTGCTGTTTGCTGGGTTGGCCTGCAGTGGTCTTCATTGCCAAGGAAAGGAGAAGGAACTTTTAAAGAACTTTCATCATCTTGCAGAATATTTCTCCAAGGGCTTGAACTTGTGCTTGCCTCCTGCTGAAGTCTCAGGGACAAAAGACTTCACCACCAGCTTCCCTTTGAATTTCCTTGCTGGGAATTCTGTCTGCAGAAGCCTGCGTGTCGCTGAGAGCTGGAAGCGCGACTCAACGAGAAGAAGCGGGTCGCTGTCGCAGCTGTTGCCGTCGCATCGCCGGAGAAGCGTGTCGCCGCCGCCGCATCACCAGAGAAGCGTGTCTTCGTCGCAGCTGCCTGCCGTCGCATCACCGGAGAAGCGTGACTCCGTCGCATCTGCCTGCCGTCGCATCACCGGAGAAGCGTGTCGCCACCGCAAGGGTCGCCATCGCATCCCCGGAGAAGTGTGTCGCCGTCGCAGCTGCCTACCGTCGCAACACCGGAGAAGCGTGTCGCAGGGCCTGTCGTGGCTCCAAAGGTACAGAGTTCGCCGCACGGCCGTCGGGCGTGCACGCATCGTCTTCACGTCGCCGCATCGCATCCAGGGCGCACTCTCATCGCATCGCACCGGATCATCGCATCGCATCGAGGCGCCTGCTCGCCGCATCGTCCTCCCTGCGGACCCTTTGTTTGTTTTGCGTTACGCATCCAAGGTACTTTTGTGAGAAACGTGTCGCATTTATCATCAACTTGAACTAAGTTACTTCTACCATCTTTAAATCTATTTTAAGTACAGTATTGTGGATTTTTGTCGTTTGTGGTCTTGTGTTAAGTCTATATAAAGAATACTTATTTTTATAAAAAATGTGTGGTGTCCATCTGTAGTGGTTTCACTATATTACTGTATGTGTTCACAAATGCTTAACACACTGCCTCTGAGATAAGCCTGTCTGCTCGTGCCAAGCTACCAAGGGGGTGAGCAGGGGTTATCCAGTAGTGTAATCCCCTTTCCCTGACTTAGAAGCGAGCATCCCTATTTTGACAAAGGTGTATACCATTGCCAACTAGAGACCCCCAGTTCTAACACTTATTAGATCAAAAAAGGCGGTAGTGCAACCATATGTTACTCAAGTCTTTTTTCCCTCCAAAACATGTAATGAAGCACAGATATATAAAAGGTCCAAATTATGTATACATAACAAATATTTTATACCTCATGTTTTCTGAAATAGACAGTGTAAAGATTGTCAATGGTAGGTACACTTGAGCTATCAGAATATTCTTCAAATGTTGGTGGTTTCAGAACATTATAAAACTCGGACACTTGACATTTGTAATCGTAATTGTGCATTTCTTAAAAAGGACACCTGGTCCGTGTGGTTGTATTGAGGCAGTCACCAATTTCCGGTGAGTTGTTAATGCAAGGCTATGTGAAAAGGAGAGATATGGGCCTTAGAACAGTGTTCTTTCATGCGATTGATGTAGATACTGTAAATCTTTCAATTGCCCAGGAAATAATGCATCTCTCGATCACTGTTGAGACCTAGTTCAAATGTTTTCAGACGCATTATCCAAATAGCCTCAGACCGTCTAAGTCTTAGTTCCCGGTTCCCTCCCCTAGGGCTGGGCTCTGTCATATCAATTGCATTGAAGACAAGTTGTTGTTTGTGTGGGCCTTGAGAAGGGCATTCCCACACATGTAATGCCATTGGGTATCTGGGGTCCTCTTGTTTTACAGCCCGGGTATGCTCCCCAATCCTTTCTTTCAGTGGCCTAATGGTACTACCCACATATTTACGTCAGCAGGTGCATTCCAATATATAGACTACAAATTTTGTGTTGCAATTTATGTTCCATCTGATATCATATGTTTTGTTAGGACCAGAGAAAGTTCTCTTGTGGCTGGATGCCCATCTACAGACACCACATGAACCACATTTTTGAAAGCCCAAAGTGTGTGGTGTGAGCCAAGTATCATTGTTCTGGGATTTGGGATAGCTAGTACTAAGCCTGGTCCTAAGTGATCTTCCCCTCCTGTATGTGATTTGTGGCTGTCTATTGATATGCTTGGCAAGGGAGGCATTGCTTGTGAGAAGTTTCCAGTGTCTTTTGAGACTCTTGGATAATGCATCACTATAGTCATGGAAGTCTGTAATCAGTCTCACCGTCACGGCGTGCTCTATATTGTGCACCCTGTCGCGGAGAGTTTCCTCCCGTCGTGTGTTTCTAATTCTCTCCTCAGCTGGGGGCGGAGCTAGCTCGCGACCAAGATGGCCGCCTGAGCTGAGAGCTCCGATTAACCGTCCAGAAATCCGCCAATTATCCTGCAACTGAGCCACCACTGCGGCGTGAGGAAACGATCCCCTAACAGCTGGTTGCGTGGGGCATCGGCAGGGCGAGACACCTGAAATCGAGCTGCCCCCTGTGCGGCGTGCGGGCCCCCTGTGCGGCGTGCGGGTCCTGGGCCGCACCGTAGCGTGAGATCGGCGGACCCACGGTGGGGCTGGAGGTTCATGGCTATCGTTCAGCCCGGTCCCCAACTTCCCAAGCAGACGGGGATTACACTGAACTTATGTGGCACCTCAGCTTGAACTTTTGACAGGGCATATCATGGTGTTGTTATCACACTTACTGTACTGTCCTTGGGGTTACTCCGGGGTTCTGGTGGTACATACTGTTGAACAGTTGCATGCTATCCTCTTGACGGTGTTCGGAGTACGGCCTTACATGGGCCAAATATTTTCTTTTTGTTTGTCGAGCTACATCCACCTCGCGTGAACCACACTGGGGAGTGTTCTTTTTGTTGGGGTTTGGGTGGGGCAGATTTATGGGTGGGAGGGATGGTACCGCGGCCAAGTTGGGGTGGGGCAGGCGTGGGTGGGGGAGGGTGGGGTCGGAGTTGTGAATTGAAGTTTTGTGTGACTGATGAGCTTGATTCTTTGTGTCGAAATGCACGGTATGGGGGTGCGAATCGTACAGGCTGTGTTGGGTTAGGCCTGGCGTGGGTGGGGTTAGGAATGTATTGAGACTGACCTCTGACATACTTTTTGCTGTGACAACTCGGGTAGTGCGACATCATGGCTGTGTAGGCCCGACGAGACTGACGCTATGGAACCTAGGCTGGATACTTCATCATGACGGATAGGGCTAAGACACGTTCTGACAACGCCCCGGACTCGGTGGCGGTGCTTACGTGGAACGTGCGTGGCCTTAATGATTATAGGAAAGTCTGGAAAATTTTGAGCTACTTATATAGGCATAATATAGATATCGCCCTCCTACAGGAGACACACCTTCCTCTAGATAGTCCCATCTTACGCACTAAAGGGCTCCTAGGCAATGTGCATGCGGCTGGCTTCACCACGCATGCTAGGGGGGTCCTGACGTGGGTCAATCCGAAGACGGCGTTCCGTCTGTCGCCTTTGGAGACGGATAGGGAGGGTCGGTTTGTTCTCACCAAATGCTGCGGTAGGGGAATGGAGTTGCTTTTCCTAAACGTTTATGGACCTAATTATGATTACCCAGACTTCTATAATAAGTTGACTGACCTGTCTCACCTCCCGGCTCATGGACAGATCCTATGGGGAGGGGATTTCAATTTTGTTAGGGACCCTGCTTTGGATAGGTCGGACGGCCCGGACAGACATGTCTCCGCTTCGGCTAGAGTGGTGGAGACATCATTGATCAGGTTGGATATGTGCGATGTTTGGCGCCACAGGCACACGGGCCAGGGCGGGTACACACATTACTCTGCATATTATAATGTCCATACCAGAATTGACTACTGGTTCGCCTCCAGACATCTATTGCCTCACATCCAGTCTTGTACGATTCTACCGCGCACAGATTCTGATCATTCACCCCTGCTCTTGGTTCTCGCTTCTCCCAAGAAGCGCATTCCCCCCTTTATGTGGCGCTTCCCACCCTACTCTCTTCTGGACGCCGTTTTTAAGGAAGACATCGCTACGGCAATCAAGACGTTTTTGAAACCAATGTGGGGTCAGTTGATTCCTTTCAAACAATATGGGGAGGCTTTTAAGGTATATATTAGGGGGTGGCAATATCTAAACACGCGGGGTTCTTAAATCGATTCGTAATAGGCTGGCGGATCTGGAACGTAAGATAAAGGCGCTAGAGGTTTCCCTGATCGATGGTCCGAATGCAGCGCTTAACCTAGAATTGACGCAGACCCTACAGGAATACCATGCAGAGGCTGATGGGGAAATAAAGCATCTTGGGAAGTATGCCACTGCTCGCACTTATGGCGAGGGCGAACGGCCGGGAGCGGTCCTTGCGCAGCTCCTCAGGAAGCGTAGGGACGCCACGGCGATCCCAGACATTAGACCACAACCTGGAGACTCTCCGTTGACGGAGGCCCAAGTGGCGGACCAATTTCGTCAATATTATGCGGACCTCTACGCTTCACGAGGCTGCAGTCCGGATGAGCAAATATTAGACTACCTGATGCATATAAAGCTACCGTGGCTGTCCAACGTACATCGAGAGTTTCTGATGCGGCCGATCGAAAGGGATGAAATAATTCTAGCTCTCTATTATGAGGGCGGGGAGCGCGCCGGGAGGGGATGGCCTCACTGTCGCCTTTTACAGGGCGTTCATTGATCTTCTGCTGCCACACCTGCTCACGCTGTTCCGGGGGGGAAGGTAAGTGTTTATGTACTTTAGGTAACGTGAAAAGGCACGGATATTGAGGCCTAGAAACTTTCATGTACATATGTTCGTCGTCATTGATAAGACCTGCAGTGCGCCACTCAGTCAGGCTTTTATTGATTTTAATCATTAATGGTCCTATGCATTGTGTGTAAGGCATTCATAGCAAGTTTCATCACAGAGTTGTGTTAGAATTTCATGGTTATAGTCTTCCTTGTTCATCACTACGACGTTGCCTCCTTTGTCTGCCTTCCTAATGATTATATCTTTGTCCGTAGTTAATGTTTTGATGGCTACCCGTTCTCCTGATAGGAGATTGTCAGTGTATCTTGTTCTTTTCTTAGTCCTCTTGTCACTGTACCTATCCAGGTCCTCCAAGACTAGTTTGTGAAACATGTCGATTGTATTGCCACCGGGTAGAATTGGTGTGCATTTGGATTTTGTTTTCAAACCACTGTCTATACTATAGTCAGTGTCCACATTAAGTTCTTCCAAAAATGTCCAGGGAAGACATGGCTTGGCAGTTCGGGCTGGACTGTTCCCATGAGGCACAGGGTCAGACTGATTTGCATATGGCCATGTCTGAACTGGGGTGGTGGAGTGAGCTAAAGAATGATGATGGATTAAACCCAGATCAGTTGACTGGGGGTGAGTGTTTGATTAGCTCAAGCGCTCCGTCCATCATCCCCTTTGGTATCGCTTTGTTCGCCCTAAGTTGGCAGGGTATGCCCAGACGTGGGTCCCTTGCTCACTTTGCCACTGGATTCAAGCTAGCCTGGCTGATGATGGCTGAATAGCCAGAAACCGGTCCCAGGATGCTTGTTTCCGGTCTAGGGAAGACATGGCTTGGCAGTTCGGGCTGGACTGTTCCCATGAGGCACAGGGTCAGACTGATTTGCATTTGGCCATGTCTGAACTGGGGTGGTGGAGTGAGCTAAAGAATGATGATGGATTAAACCCAGATCAGTTGACTGGGGGTGAGTGTTTGATTAGCTCAAGCGCTCCGTCCATCATCCCCTTTGGTATCGCTTTGATCGCCCTAAGTTGGCAGGGTATGCCCAGACGTGGGTCCCTTGCTCACTTTGCCACTGGATTCAAGCTAGCCTGGCTGACGGCTGAATAGCCAGAACCGGTCCCAGGATGCTTGTTTCCGGTCCAGGGAAGACATGGCTTGGCAGATATTCCCCACCTACGACCATCTAGAAGAGGATCTCCTCAAACAATGGGAGGACGCACTAACCAATAACTCAAAAATATTGATGGGAATACTAATCAAAAACGTTGAAAGGAAGGTCTCCAAATTGTAAGCTGAGATCACATCACTAGAGAAAGAAATTAGAGACCTTGATTTAAAAGATGCAACTGAAAAGAACTATGTTATTTTAAATTAAATTCTTGTTAAGCATCAAAATGACATTAAAGAAAGGAAGGCCAGACAGCTTAGGCGTGATGAATATGATTACAAAGAAGGCAGGATTTTTACTTTTGCGAAAAGGTATGACCAGTGGTATCTGAAAGAGACACGTTAGTGACAGATTCCTTACCTTAGAATATCCCCAGGCGTCAGGCTGGATCCGGAAAGTTTTTGCGTAGCAGTACCCTTGCGCGTCGGTAGGCGGCGTCGTGCGGCTCCGCGTCCGTCGTCGGCGTCGTGATCGCCGGGATGACGTCGCGGGCAGTACTTAGGCGCCGCCCCTGCGCGCTGACGTCAGTTCTTCTTTTCCGCGCCAGCAAGCGCAGATCCGGGAAGAGCAGTGCCCTGGTCATTTTTTGACCATACTTTTTGGTGAATTTTTCACTGTTTTTTCAAACAAGGTGTCGTAGGGATGCCCGGGTTTAAACGTTGCGGCGCCTGTGCTCGGATGATGTCCATCACAGACCCGCATCGGGAGTGTCTCTTCTGCCTCGGCCGAGGCCACGACACGGAGTCTTGTTCCGACTGCCGGGCCCTCAACCCGAAAGCTTTGCGAGAGCGGTCTCGAAAGCTCCTCGAGGCCCGGCATTCGGCTCCGCGCAAGCCCCGGTCGCGTGAGAGGTCCAGGGGTCGATCGCGGAGTCCACACCGGTCGTCGGCATCGAAGTCTTCTTCGTCCGGTAAGTCCAAACACAAAAAGTCCAAAAGCATCGTCGCTCTAGGACTTCGCCTCGCCGGTCTCGCGACTCGGCTGAGGCCCCTCCCGGCACCGTCCCCGCCCCCGCAGCCCCGGACATGCCTGTGGAGTCGCACCCGCAATACCCGTCCTTCCCGGGTTCGGGAGCGGATCCGGCCCAAGTACAGGAATTCCTGTCGGCCATGGCCCGCCTCTTCGGGCCTCAAGGTCCCTCCGGTGCGCCTTCAGGCCCCGCGGGCCCTGATGGGGTTGCTCCGGCGTCGCCGACGGCTCCGGCGTCGCCCGTGCCTCCTGCCTCGATCCCGGCTCCGGCTCCGGCCCCAGCCTCGATCCCGGCTCCACAACCCCCATCGACGCCGGTCGACCTAACGACACCTCCGCCGGCGCCGATGTCTCCGGTGCCGTTCTCGGCGCCGCCTGGGGCTCCGGGCGTCGTCGTCCCCCAGTTCCTTCCGGCTCCGGACATGGACCCGGACCGACGTCGCTCGACGCCGGTTCCGGCGCATATGGGACCTTGGGTTCCAAATGTCCCTCCTCCTCCTTATTTTGAACCAGAGGAGGACCAGGAGGACTGGGAGGGGTCTGATGACCCTCTGACACAACAGTGTCAGTACGATGAGGACTGGACAGAGGGTCTAGGGGATGCCAGTGGTCTAGATACTTCCCTGACACTGGCATGCTGTCTCCTCCCGTGGCTACGGAGGAGGGAGCCAATTTTGCAACGGTGTTGCGTAGGGCGGCTGGGGCCTTACGTCTCCAACTCCCTACTGTGGCGGTCAAGACTAATATCTTGACAGAGGTGCTTCAGCCGGCAGCCTCCTCTACGGAGACTGTGCTGCCGTTTAACGACGCCCTCACTGACGTTCTTTTGGGCGCCTGGTCCAAGCCCAACACAGGGGCTCCTGTGGATAGGAACGTGTCCCGACGTCATCGCCCAGCTCCGTGCGACCCCCTGTTTCTCTCTGTCCACCCCACTCCTGAGAGCTTGGTTGTCCAAGCCTCCGCTTCCCAAACCGCCTTCCCTACCGCCCCTCCGGATAGGGAATCCAAACGCCTGGATCAATTTGGGAAGAAGGGTTTTTCTTCCTCCAGTGCTGGCTTGCGGTCCATCAACACCGCTTGTCTTTTGGGCCGATATACCCACTCCTTGTGGGATTCGGTGGCGACTGTTTTGCCCCAGTGTTCTGAGGAGGTCCAGACACTGCTTTCCCGCGCCATTGCGGAAGGAAGGATGCGGCCAAACACACGATACGATGTGGCCTTGATACCGCCGACTCGCTGGGCAGGTCTATTGCAACGACGGTGGCGCTGCGACGCCACGCCTGGCTGAGAACCACTGGTTTTTCAGGGGATGTCCAGAATACTCTCATGGATATGCCCTTTGATGGAGTCGGTCTTTTTGGGTCCAAAGCAGACCATGCGTTGGAGCGCTTTGAGGACTCACGGGCTACTGCCAAGTCCCTGGGCCTTTCTGCTACACGCCCTCCGCTGACTTCTGCTTTTCGCCCCTATCGTGGCCACGGTAGGGGCGCCCGTCACGTCAGCAGCCCAGCCACCGGCCCGCGCAGCAGGCGTCTTCGCGTGGCCGAGGACGTGGATTCCGCCGTGGCGGATCGGGCAACCAGCGTGCGGGTCAGGCCACCACCTCCAACCCGTCCGCGGCCTCCAAGCCCTCCTAGTCCCCTCCTTTCAGGTGCACAGCACGCCAGTAGGGGCAGGGTCCGCCATCACCTTCCCCACTCGCGTACCATCACCTCGGACAGGTGGGTCTTGGACATTGTCCGAAGGGGCTACTCCCTCCCCTTCGAGACCACCCCCCCAGTCATGCCACCTCAATTCCACCGCATGTCAGGGGATCACTTGGTACTTCTGTAGAAGGAAGTCACGACCCTCTTGGCCAAGAGGGCCATCGAGCATGTTCCGACCCCAGAAGTAGGGCGTGGTTGCTACTCCCACTACTTCCTGGTGCCCAAAAAGGACAAGGAGGACATGCGTCCTATCTTGGACCTCCGGAACGTCAATCGCTTCCTCCGGAAGGAGAAGTTCAAGATGCTCACCCGAGCTCAGGTCTTGACTGCCCTCGACCCTGGAGACTGGTTGGTAGCGTTGGACTTGCAGGACGCATATTTCCACATCCCCGTCCTGCCGGCCCACCGGCGTTACCTCCGGTTCACGGTAGGCCCCGAGCATTTTCAGTTCACCGTGCTCCCCTTTGGCCTTACCAGTGCCCCTCGGGTGTTCACGAAAGTGATGGCGGTGGTCGCAGCTCATCTGCGCCGGGCAGGGGTTTCAGTCTTCCCCTACCTCGACGACTGGCTGCTGAAGGCGGGCTCGTCCCAGGCAGTCGTCTCCCACCTCCAGACTACGGCCGAACTCCTGCACTCGCTGGGGTTCTCCATCAATGTGCCGAAGTCGCATCTGATTCCTTCTCCACAGCTCCTTTTCATCGGAGCAGTTCTGGACACGACGCAGTTTCGGCCTATCCTCCCGAACGGCGAGTCCGGGATATTCAGGCTCTGATTCCCATCTTTCAGCCTTTATCCTGGGTTTCGGTACGGATGACCCTGAGGCTGCTGGGCCTCATGGCCTCCTGCATCCTGCTGGTCAATCATGCCAGATGGCATATGCGGGCTCTGCAGTGGGACCTGAAGTTCCAGTGGGCGCAGCACCAGGGCAACCTGTCCGATCACGTCCAGATCTCAGCGGGGACTGCAAAACAGTTGCAGTGGTGGCTCTCGAACCGGCAATGGGTCATGGGCAGATCCCTCTCCCTTCCCCAGCCAGAGCACACAGTTGTGACGGACGCGTCCCTTCTGGGATGGGGCGGTCACATGGGAGAGGCGGAGATCAGAGGCCTCTGGTCTCCGGGCGGAGTCCCGGCTCCATATCAACCTTCTGGAGCTCCGGGCGATCCGACTTGCACTAAAGGCATTCCTTCCCTCTGTCAAAGGGAAGGTAGTGCAGGTGTTCACAGACAACACCACCGCCATGTGGTACTGCAACAAACAAGGCGGGGTGGGGTCGTGGACCCTTTGTCAGGAGGCTCTGCGCCTCTGGACATGGCTGGAACATCAGGGCATGTTCCTGATGGTTCAACACCTGGCAGGTTCCCTGAACGCCAGGGCGGACGAACCTCAGCCGCAGGTGCATGATGGATCACGAATGGCGTCTTCACTCGGAAGTGGCGCAAGGACTCTTTCTACAGTGGGGAGAGCCTTGGTTAGATCTATTCGCCACCGAAGAGAACGCGCAATGTCATCAGTTCTGCGCGTTGGAATTTCCAAGGCGGCACTCGCCGGCGACGCTTTTCGTCGCGAGTGGAGTTGCGGTCTGTTGTACGCCTTTCCGCCTATACCACTTCTACCCAGAGTGTTGAAGAAGATTCGGCACGACCGGGCCCAAGTCATTCTTGTGGCTCCGGACTGGGCTCGAAGAGTTTGGTATCCCGAGCTACTCAATATGAGCGTAGATCCCGATCCGTCTGCCTCTTCGGGAGGATCTTCTGTCGCAGCAGCAGGGGACGGTCCTCCACCCGAACCTGTCCAGTCTACACCTGCTTGCGTGGAGATTGAGCGGCGGCAGTTGATTCCTTTCGACTTGCCTCCCGAAGTTTGTGATGTGATTCTGGCAGCCAGGCGTCCCTCCACTAAGGTGGTATACGCCTGCAGGTGGAACAAATTTGTGGCATGGTGCACAGCAAAGGCTGTGAATCCCCTTTCTGCCCCTCTTTCCGAGGTCCTTCTGTTCCTTCGCTCTCTGGCCCAACAGGGTTCTGCCCTGGGTACCATCAAGGGTTATCTTTGTGCTATCTCGGCCTTCCTCAGGCTCCCTGATCAGCCCTCCCTTTTCAAGTCCCCTGTTGTTAACAGGTTCTTAAAAGGCATTACTCACCTCTTCCCTCCTGTTCCGTTTGTGATGCCTCAGTGGGACTTGAACTTGGTTCTTACCTTTTTAATGTGCGCTCCCTTTGAGCTCTCTACATAACTGTCCTCTTCGTCTTCTGACTCTGAAGACAGCCTTTCTGGTGGCCATCACCTCCGCTCGGCGGGTGAGTGAGATCCAGGCTCTATCTTGCAAACCTCCCTTTCTGTCTGTTCATCCAGACAAGGTTGTTCTTCGGACGCGTCCGTCCTTCTTGCCAAAGGTGGTTACTGCTTTCCACATTGGGCAGACCATCACTTTGCCCACCTTCTTTCCGCCTCCGCATCCTTCCAGAGAGGAAGAGAGGCTCCACCGTCTGGACCCAAAACGTGCGCTCTCCTTCTATATTGACCGCACAAAACACTTCCGGGTGGATGACCAGCTCTTTGTTGGCTACGTGGGCGCCAAAAAAGGTCGGGCGGTGCACAAGAGGAGCATCTCCCGCTGGGTTACCTTGTGCATCAAGACCTGCTATTCTTTGGCTAAGAAGGAGCCTCCTGTTGGGCTGCGTGCCCATTCCACCAGGGCAACCGCTGCTACCACGGCCTTGGGCCGCGGTGTTCCGCTGCCGGTTATCTGTCAGGCAGCTACGTGGGCCTCGCTGCACACGTTTACAAAGCATTACTGCCTTGACAGTCAGGTACGGAGGGACGGCTTCTTTGGCCGTTCTGTCCTCCAGGACTTCCTTGTCTGATCTTTGTTCGCAGACCCACCACCGGTATTGGTATTGCTGGGGTATCTATTCTAAGGTAAGGAATCTGTCACTAACGTGTCTCTTTCAGATGCACAAGTTACTAACTTGTGTAACGATATATCTGTAAGAGACAGTAGTTAGTGACAGATTCCCTTACCGCCCCACCCATCCTCCCCGTTCTGCGAACTGATTTCTAGGGTTAAGGACATCCCTTTCAGGGCCCTAGTATTTTTCAGACACCTATGTCAGCTTCTTGCATGGCTCTGCGTTCCTGGCGCGGAAAGTCGTGTACAGAACTGACGTCAGCGCGCAGGGGCGGCGCCTAAGTACTGCCCGCGACTTCATCCCGGCGATCACGACGCCGACGACGGACGCGGAGCCGCACGACGCCGCCTACCGACGCGCAAGGGTACTGCTACGCAAAAACTTTCCGGATCCAGCCTGACGCCTGGGGATATTCTAAGGTAAGGAATCTGTCACTAACTACTGTCTCTTACAGATATATCGTTACACAAGTTAGTAACTTGTGCTTCAGACAGGACAGGATAAAGAGAAGACGAACAAGCAGGATGTAATCTCAGTATCTTCCAGCTCTACCTCGCTTAGTGCCCCCTCACAAATGACAGCGAGGCTGATATTGCAGCACCTCTTCTGACAAAAGACAGGGAAACTCCTCTTTTTACGCGAGGTACAGAGAATTCGGAAGGGCAACAGGGCCCAACCCAGGCAGAGTAAACCAGGACACAAGACCCGCAGAGGCAAAAGATCAGGAAAAGGTAGTTTACAAAAAGAAATTGAGATCTGGGGACGGCAAGAACAAATAGACCAGGCCGATAAAGGGGTTGAGGTCATCATTCTCTCGTCCAAAACACTCAATGAGGACATGATCTCCCTGTTAGAGAAAGGTTTGAGCTACAATCCCAAGGATGAGGGTGATGTTTGTAATACGAAAATTGATCTTTTCAAATTTGTGAGAAATCTAAAACTCAAGTTTTTTGATTTAAATCCAGTACCTAATAAAAGAGATGTTAACATTCCAACTGGCTCACTTTCGGATGTTCTTACTATTCAGGATGTACATGATACACACCTACTTTTATCCCTTACGGATACAGAAGACACACCACAACACATGACCACACTTTTGGAAGAACTTAATGTGGACACTGACTATAGTATAGAAAGTGGTTTGAAAACAAAATCCAAATGGACACCAATTCTACCCGGTGGCAATACAATCGACATGTTTCACAAACTAGTCTTGGAGGACCTGGATAGGTACAGTGACAAGAGGACTAAGAAAAGAACAAGATACACTGACAATCTCCTATCAGGAGAACGGGTAGCCCTCAAAACATTAACTACGAACACAGACATAATCATTAGGGAGGCAGACAAAGGAGGCAACGTCGTAGTGATGAACAAAGAAGACTATAACCATGAAATTCTAACACAACTCTGTGATGAAACTTGCTATGAATGCCTTACACACAATCCCATAGGACCATTAACAATTAAAATCAATAAAAGTCTGACTGAGTGGCACACTGCAGGTCTTATCAATGACGACGAACATATGTACATGAAAGTTTCTAGGCCTCAATATCCGTGCCTTTACACGTTACCTAAAGTACATAAACACTTACCTTCCCCCCCCCCCCCCCGGAAGACCTATCATCTCGGGAATAGGGGGACCCACAGAACGAATAGCCGAATATGTAGATCTTTTTCTCGGTCCTTTGGTGCAAAATCTCCCTTCCTATATCAGGGACATGAAGCATATACTTAGCATCCTGGCTGACTTCTCATGGGAACAAGGTATGACTCTAGCCACTCTGGATGTCGTGTCGCTCTACACGAGCATCAAACCAGATTTGGGTCTAAGGGCGGTTCAGCATCTTTTACATAGGAGATCAGCAACACATTGGCAGCACACTAACATGTTACTGGCCATGATGGCTTTGATTCTTGAGAATAATGTGTTCTTGTTTGACAGACAGTGGTACCGACAAAAAAAGAGGTGTCGCCATGGGTTCAAAATTTTCACCTAGCTTTGCAAACCTCTTTATGGGGAGTTTGGAGGAAGAATGGATCTGGGGCCACAAAGGCAGTCACTTCAATGATTCAATAATTTTTTGGGGTCGCTACATCGACGACTGCCTTCTCATCTGGTCAGGCACACATGAAAAACTTGAACAATTTTGCACTTACCTCAACACCAATACTTATGACATGAAATTCACACACCAGATCAGTGAGTCCAGCATTACCTTCTTGGATATTGAAATTTACATCAGCAATAACACCTTACATACACGTCTCTTCCGGAAAGACACGGCTTGCAACACAATTCTACATGCTAACAGTGCTCACCCTTCCCACCAGATCCGCGCTATCCCTTTTGGTGAATTCACCAGGGCCAGAAGAAACTGTAGCAATGAAGAAGAGTTTGAAAAGTGTTTAACAGCCATGAAATCTAGGTTGAAACACAGAGGTTACACACACATGAATCTTGCCAAAGCTGAGAGGAGAATTAGAAACACACGACGGGAGGAAACTCTCCGCGACAGTGTGCACAATATAGAGCACGCCGTGACGGTGAGACTGATTACAGACTTCAATGACTATAGTGATGCATTATCCAAGAGTCTTAAAAGACACTGGAAACTTCTCACAAGCGATGCCTCCCTTGCCAAGCATATCAATAGACAGCCACAAATCACATACAGGAGGGGAAGAACACTTAGGACCAGGCTTAGTCCTAGCTATCCCTAATCCCAGAACAATGATACTTGGCTCACACCACACACTTTGGGCTTCCATAAATGTGGTTCATGTGGTGTCTGTAGATGGTCACCCAGCCACAAGAGAACTTTCTCTGTTCCTAATAAAACATATGATATCAGATGGAACATAAATTGCAACACAAAATTTGTAGTCTATATATTGGAATGCACCTACGGACGTAAATATGTGGGTAGTACCATTAGGCCACTGAAAGAAAGGATTGGGGAGCATACCCAGGCTGTAAAACAACAGGACCCCAGATACCCAATGGCATTACATGTGTGGGAATGCCCTTCTCAAGGCCCACACAAACAATTTGTCTTCTATGGAATTGATAGGACAGAGCCCAGCCCTAGGGGAGGGAACCGGGAACTAAGACTTAGACGGTCCGAGGCTATTTGGATAATGCGTCTGAAAACATTTGAACTAGGTCTCAACAGTGATCGAGAGATGCATTATTTCCTGGGCAATTGAAAGATTTACAGTATCTACATCAATCGCATGAAAGAACACTGTTCTAAGGCCCATATCTCTCCTTTTCACATAGCCTTGCATTAACAACTCACCGGAAATTGGTGACTGCATCAATACAACCACACGGACCAGGTGTCCTTTTTAAGAAATGCACAATTACGATTACAAATGTCAAGTGTCCGAGTTTTATAATGTTCTGAAACCACCAACATTTGTTGAATATTCTGATAGCTCAAGTGTACCTACCATTGACAATCTTTACACTGTCTATTTCAGAAAATATGAGGTATAAAATGTGTTATGTGTACATAATTTGGTTCTTGCATATACGTGCTTCATTACATGTTTTGTAGGGAAAAAAGACTTGAGTAACATATGGTTGCACTACCGCCTTTTTTGATCTAATAAATGCAAAAAGAACAATTGATGGACAAAATGCAGAACAATGTCATACATTCACCCCAGTACAGAGATCTGGGCCTAAATCCATCGTTTTTTTGCTCACCATGCCATACCAGTTTGGACCCAGCCATATGCAAATCAGTCTTGACCCTGCGCCCAATGGGAACAGTCCAGCCCGAACTGCTGATGAGGGGTGAAACCCCAAAACAGGTCCTAGGATGCTTGTTTCCAGTCCAGGGAGAACCTGGCCTGGCATTTCGGGCTGGACTGTTCCCATTGGGCACAGGGTCAAAACTGATTTGCATATGTCTGGGTTCAAACTGGAATGGCATTGTGAGCAAAAAAACGATGGATTTAGGCCCAGATCTCTGTACTGGGGTGAATGTATGACATTGTTCCACATTCTGTCCATCAATTGTTGTTTTTGCATTTTTTGATCTAATAAGCATGTGACGAGTTTACCACAGGATCAGTGTCTTCAATTGTTTTGTTTAATTCGCCGGTTGTGTTCTGTTTAATAGCAACTGTAACACAGTTAACCTCCTTGCACCACACCCATTATGAGTTTTCAATGTCTTTCAATTTACTTATTTGTGTCCACATTGTAATCAGTAAATATACGCTTGCACTTACAAAAAATGTCCCCATATCGCTCAAATACCTATGAATAGTAATCTATTTTCGGTATATATTCAATCTTATTGTTTGTATTTATGACAGTGGACTCACAAAGTAAGAGTCAGAATTATGTAGATCAAACATTATGTGTAAATTATATGTCTATTTCTATTTCGTGTTCTCCACACCATCCTTTTCCTAGTTACTCCATCAATCCTTTATCCACATCTCTGCTCAGACACACTAGTTTTATATATATATGCCCGTCATATAAGTGCACTGCATGCATCATCACGCATTATATCACGCCTTAAAGATGACATCTCTCGGGTTACGCTCCAACGGACCGTAGGTTTACGCTCTAGTCTTTGCGCTTCTATCGGCGATATATTTCGCTTCCGGGTCATGCTCTAAACCGCATCCGGTTGAAACGCGATCCCGGAGACGCGAGGAGAGTCTGGCATACTCGCTGCAGGTGAGAACTGATAGGGGATTAACTTCACGTTAATGACTTTATCTTTTGGTTTGCATGATGGATTACTACCTCAGGAACCACAAGCAACTTGGGCTTTCTACTTTTCTGTTTACTTTGTTTTAGACATACTTACGGCTGATTGTGCCTTATTTAAACCTGATTGAGGATTCAAAGTGCCGGACTCGGCCATGAGCTCAGATTAGCTGTCGATTTCAGGATCTAAGGTGAGAAAGTATTGGTGAGCAAGGGGGAGTGGTAGTCTTGCCAGTTTTTGGCCTTAATGTGTAATTAGGAGTAATATGGATACTACTTTGGTACTATTGGGAAATGGACAATGTGTTTTGTGGCTAAATCGGTGTGGAACTTGGAAGACATTGATTACTCATGTGAGCTGTTACTGCACAGACTCACACGACACAACGATAGAGAAGCATATTCAGACTGGCATCGCAGAATATACTTGACCTACCGGGTCGGAATTATCACCGGTTCCAAGGTGAGCTGGCATACTCGAAACTGCCTTTCATATCATTGTTGATAGCTTGATTTTCCATGTTTACTCACACATGGAATTCTGATTTGATTAGAGTACCTATCCTTGTATTTTATCTTAGGTCTAAGCGTCCACGTGGCTCGCAACAGGTAGGCTGTTGCACATGTTTGAGTTTATGGAAAACACGGGCACAACTGCACCGCACCAGAGCATGCTTCACATTCAACTTGGCAAACCCATTTTAATCCTAAATTTTCTTTGGATCCAGTACTTTTAGAAAAATTTCTCACTCATCACTGACCAGGTTTTCCTTTCATCCATTCGCATCACTGGAGCCTCCTCAAGCTATAATCACAAGGGCTCTTAAGGTTTACGCTTGGCTTCCTTCTAAAATTCTTTAGCGGATCCATTTGGAACTTTGGTGGAGAGGTGTGGTGCAGCGGCCAGGGCAGCTGACTTGGAGCACAGGGCTCACGGTTCGATCCCGGCTCCTGCGGCAGCGCAGCTCAGCACCATGTGACTCTGGGAAATAGCTCACTTAATTTCCACGACGGCCCCCAGCGCCTTGAGACCCGTAAGGGTGAGTAGTTTGCGCTTTACAAATACGGATTTACATTTATTTTACATTTTTTGGTGCTTCTCTCCACAGCCAGGAACACCTCTGGCACACCTTTGAATCTAATTACTTCTAAAAGGTGTATATTTTCTTTTGTACAGCCCTTTTGTAAGAAAACGTATGTATGACATAAGTTATTCTCCATGTTGTTTCCAGCCCTGAAGAAGTCGAGGTTTCAACAACCCAGTGACAAAACACGTGTTGGCTGGCTTGCTCAGAAATACAACATTAAAGCGTACATTACAAATAAGAATACCATCGTCTTCATTTATTTTATTTATTTTTTTAAATATTTTTATTCATTTTTGTTTTATATCCATTTGGTCATTGCATCTTTTCACATTTTACATGACAATTTAGATATTATCCAAATCTGCAATCCAATTACAAAATATATCCTCATGGAAGCATCTTATATATCAACATACCATGGTGTATGAGCAGCATCAGGGCAAGCCTCAGCACTTGCAGCCGATAGCTACTGTCTGCGTCTTTAATAGCACTACAGTCACCTGTCAGCAATGTTACATCATTGTTATCATGTCACAATGGCGGTTGCCGGGTCAATATGTACTTATAAATTGTCAAGGATCGCATTTCAACATGCAGCGTCCACACCATCAATAATTGCATTAAATGGCAACATAGGATTATATGAGTTCCTCAATGATGGGACTTGGCATAATAATTCAAAAGAACAACCAGAATAGATGTTCATCACCAAGACATATATATAATTACATAATTATTATTTTCAATAACTTGAAACCAAAATAAAATACATATATAACATAATAAAGGAAAGGGACGGGGGGTGATTGCCATATTTGTCTCATTGCGTCGACTGCTATCTATCTATGCGGGATGTCACATATGCACTGCCTCGGATCCTAACCTCTGTGGCAGTAAGGGATGCCCGCCAGGGCCAGGTGCGCGCGCCCAGGTGAGATTAGCTGCGTCATGCTGATGGAGGGGGACAGCAGTGGGGGGGGGTGGGAGGGGCTGTGTGGTATATCGCTGTTGTATGGCATCGTCTTATGGCTGGCGGGTCCCGTCACTTAACAACCCATCCCGCGCATCCCAGAATCACTTGTGGGTAGGCTACGTATCATCTGGCTGAGTGTCACTGCCAGTCCCATCGCCCTCATCAAGAAATGTCGCTAACCATCGTCTTCATTCATGATCAACAGAACCTGCGTTGTACTGTTCTTTACTTATATGCGTGTGCAAAGGACGTGTTGTATTCACTATCAATGTGCCGAAGTCACACCTGATTCCCTCTCAGAAGCTACTTTTCATTGGAGCAGTTCTGGACACAGCGCAGTTTCAGGCCTATCCTCCCGAGCAGCGAGTCCGGGATATTCGGGCTATGATACTGATGTTTCAGCCATTATCCCGGGTTTTGGTGAGAATGACCCTGAGGCTGCTGGGCCTCATGGCCTCCGGCATCCCGTTGGTGGATCATGCCAGATGGCATATGCAGGCTCTGCAGTGGGACCTGAAATTCTTGTGGGCGCAGCATCAGGGCAATCTTTCAGATTGCGTCAAGATCTCGGAGGGCACTGCACACCAACTGCAGTGGTGGCTTTCGAAGCAGGATTGGGTCGACGGCAGATCCCTCCCCCCTCCGAACCAGTGTTCACAGTAGTGGCAGATGTGTCACTTCTGGGATGGGGCGGTCACATGGGAGAGGCAGAGATCAGAGGCCTCTGGTCTCCGGCGGAGTCCCAGCTCCACATCAACCTTCTGGAGCTACGGGCGATCCGTCTCGCACTGAAAGCATTCCTTCCTTCTGTCCGAGGAAGAGTAGTGCAGGTGTTCACGGACAACACCACCGCCATGTCATACTGCAACAAACAGGGAGGGGTGGGGTCGTGGATCCTATGTCAAGAGGCTCTCCGCCTCTGGACATGGCTGTAACATCAGGGCATGTCCCTGGTGGTTCAACACCTGGCAGGTGCTCTCAGAACTCCAGAGCGGACGAACTCAGCCGCAGATGCGTAATGGATCACGAATGGCGTATTCACTCGGAGGTGGTGCAAGGTCTCTTTCGTGAGTGGGGAGAGCCTTGGCTAGCTCTATTCGCCACCGAAGAGAGCGCGCAATGTCAGCAGTTTTGCGCGTTGGAATTTCCAAGGCGGCACTCGCTCGGCGATGCTTTTCGTCACGAGTGGAGATGCGGTCTTCTATACGCTTTTCTGCCTATACCACTTCTACCCTGAGTGCTGAAGAAGATCAAGTGCGACCGGGCCCAAGTCATTCTTGTGGCGCCGGACTGGGCACGGAGAGTCTGGTATCCCGAGCTCTTACACATGGCCATCCATCCTCTGATCAGACTGCCTCTTCGGGAGGATCTTCTGTCGCAGCAGCAGGGAAGGGTCCTCCACCCGGACCTGTCCAGCCTCCACCTCCTTGCGTGGAGATTGAGCGGCGACAGTTGACAGCTTTCGATCTTCCTCCCGAAGTCTGTACTGTCATCTTGGCAGCCAGGCGTCCCTCCACTAAAATGGCATACGTCTGTAGGTGGAACAAATTTGTGGCATGGTGTGCAGCAAAGGCTGTAGATACCCTTTCTGCCCCCTTTCTGAGGTTCTCCTCTTCCTTCTTTCTTTGGCCCAGCAGGGCTCTGCTCTGGGCACCCTTAAAGGTTATTTTTCGGCCATTTCGGCCTTTCTTCGCCTTCCTGATCAGCCTTCTCTTTTAAGTCCCCTATTGTTAACAGATTTCTCAAGGGTATTACCCATCTCTTTCCTCCTTCTCCTTTCGTAATGCGCCAGTGTGACTTGAATCTTGTCCTCACTTATCTTATGTGTGCTCCTTTTGAGCCACTACATAATTGTCCTTTTCGCAAGGGTGAGTGAGCTTCAAGCCTTATCTTCCAGGCCTCCCTTTCTTGCTGTCCATCCAGACAAAGTAGTCCTCCGTAGTAGGCCCTCTTTTCTGCCCAAAGTGGTTCCCTCTTTCCACATAGGCCAGACCATCACATTGCCCACCTTCTTCCCGCCTCCGCACCCTTTCAAAGAGGAGGACAGACTCCACCGTCTGGACCCAAAACGTGCGCTGTGTTTCTACCTTGACCGCACTAAAGACTTCCGGGTGGACGATCAACTCTTCGTGGGTTATGTGGGCGCCAAGAAAGGTCGGGCTGTGCACAAACGTACCATCTCTCGATGGGTTGTCTTCTGCATTAAAGTCTGTTATACTTTAGCGAAAAAGAACCTCCAGTAGGACTGCGCACCCACTCTACCAGGGCGACGGCAGCCACTACTGCTTTGGGTCGTGGAGTTCGTTAGTTGACATCTGCCAGGCAGCCACGTGGGCATCCTTGCACACGTTCACGAAACATTACTGCCTGGACAGCCAAGTCCTGAGAGACGGCTTTACGGCCGTTCTGTTCTCCAGGACTTCCTGGTGTGAAGTTAGTTCACAGACCCACCTCCGGGGTTGGCATTTCTGGGGTATCTATTCTAAGGTAAGGAATCTATAACTACGGTTTCTTTCAGATGAACAAGTTACTTACCTTCGGTAGCGATGTATCTGTAAGAGACATTAGTAGTTATAGCTTCCTTACAGCCCCACCCATCCTCCCCATTCTGCGAACTGACTTCTAGGGATAGGGGCTCCCTTACAGGGCCCTAGTTATGTGCACCAGTGGTCAGTGTCTTGCATGGCTCTGCGCTTCTGGTGTGGAAAGCAGTGTTAGAACTGACGTCAGCGCGCAGGTGTGGCGTCTAAGTAGACACTGCGACGTCATCCCGACGACCACGATGAATGCGGAGTCGACTGACGCCACCTACCGACGTGCAGGGGTACTGCTAATAAAAAATGTATCTGAAAGAAACAGTTAGTTATAGATTCCTTAACTTAGAATTACCCCAAGGCGTCAGACTGGATCTGGAAAGTTTTTCGTCAGCAGTACCCCTGCGCGTCGGAAGGTGGCGTCGGTCGACTCCGCGTCTGACGTCGGCGTCGTGGTCGCCGGGATGACGTCACGGTAGCTACATAGACGCCGCCCTCGCGCGCTGACATCAGTTCTTGCTTTTTCCGCGCCAGCAAGCGCAGAGCCGGAGAGAGCAGTACCCCCAGTCACTTTTTGACTGAGTTTTTTGTGACTTTTGTCGACTTCGTTTTTGAGTCTTCAAACGACTCCTGGTGCACGAGGGATGCCCGGTGTCAAGGCATGCCGTTCCTGTACCTGACTGATGTCGGTGACGGATCCGCACCGCGTGTGCTTCTTCTGCCTGGAGCGTGACCATGACCCCAAGTCGTGCTCCGACTGTCGAACCATGGCCCCGAAGTCTTTGCGGGAGCGGTCCCGAAAGCTCCTCGAGGCCCGGCAGTCGGGTCCGCGTCGCGCAAGGTCCCGGTCGCGTGGGAGGTCGAGGGACTGATCGCGGAGTCATCATCACTCCTCTTCTAAGTCTTCTCACTCGGGGTCAGGTAAGTCGAAGCACAAGAAGAAGTCGAAGAAGCATCGTCGCTCTTCGACTTCCCCTCGTCCGTCGCGACGAAGGGTGCGGGTGGTGCCACTCCCGCGGCTCCGCGTGCGGAGCCTTTAGGGTCGACTCCGGCCTTCCCTCCCTTTCTGGGACCGGGAGCGACCCCTGCCCAGCTTCGTCAATTTTACGAAGCGATGCACGCCATCTTTGGGCAGCACGACTCTGCCGGTGCGCCTTCGGGCCCTGCGGACTCGGCTGGGGGCCCTAGGCCTTCGACGCCGGTGGCTTCGGCCTCGGCACCGCAGGGCCTACTTGGATCCATGCCTGGATCCGGATCGGCGCAGGTCGACCTCGTTACACCTCCACCGGCGCCGACTCCACCGGCACCACGTCCGCAGCCGACGCCGGCTGGACCCCCAGCCGGTGTCGACCCCTGCTTCCACCTCGACGTGGACACGGAGCCCCGCCGGATCCGGCGCCGATGGGTACTTTTGTCCCTGTGTTCCACCCTGGCCATTTTCAGCCAGAATGGCAGCCAGAGGAGGGTGATGAAGGCTAGGAGGGGTCTGCTGACTCTTAGACAGAACAGTTGGAGTACGATCTGGACTGGAGAGAGGAACTGGGGGATGCCAGTGGTCCGGATACCTCCCCAGACCTAGGCATGTTGTCTCCTCCTACCGTGGCTACGGAGGAGGGAGCGTCGTACGCAGTGGTGTTGCGTAGGGCGGCCGAGGCTCTCCACCTCGAGCTTCCTACGGTGGCAGTCAGGACTAACCGCCTGACAGAGGTGCTTCAGCCGGAAGCAAGCTCTTCGGAGCCCCTGCTCCCGTTTAATGAATCCCTCACGGACATCCTTTTGGGCACTTGGTCCAGGCCCAACACAGGGGCTCCTGTGGACAGGATGATTGCCCGACGCCACCGCCCGGCCCCGGGCGACCACACTTTCCTCTCCCAACATCCCACCCCTGAGAGCTTGGTGGTTCAAGCCTCCACCTCTAAAGGCGCTTTCCCTACCGCACCACCGGAAAGGGAATCCAAAAAGCTGGACCACCTTGGGAAGAAAATGTTATCTTCCGCCAGTTTGGGACTACAGTCGGTAAACACTGCATGTCTGTTGGGCCGTTACACCCACTCTGTGTGGGATATGGTGGCGCAGGTGCTGCCTCAGTGCCCGGAGGAGACCCGGGCCATACTCTCCCGTGCAGTTGCCGAGGTGAGAGACGCAGCGAAGTTTACCATCCGCTGTGGGCTGGATACCGCCGATGAACTTGTCAGGACGATTTCAACGTCAGTAGCCCTTCGACGCTACACCTGGTTGCGTTCGACTGGTTTTTCCGGGGATGTCCAATCCACCCTTATGGACATGCCCTTTGATGGCCGTTGCCTTTTTGGCGACAAGGCAGACAACGCGCTGGAGCGCTTTAAGGACTCTCTGGCTACGGCCAGGTCCTTGGGCCTCTCCACCACCCGCCCTGCGCAGTCTGCCTTTAGCCCCTTTTGTGGCTACGGAAGGGGTGCCCCACTGCGTCCCGCCCAGAGCCACAAGCCGGCGCAAGCTTTTCAGCCCCAGCGCGGCCGGGGACGTGGGAACCACCGGCGTGGTTCTGGGGACCAGCGGGCGGGCCAGTCCACCACAGCCCCCTCTGCAGCAGCCTCCAAACCTTCCTAGTCTGACCTTTCAGGGCCACCAAACGCCAGTGGGCGGCAGGATTCGCCATCACCTCCCCAACTGGCGCACCATCACGTCGGACAGGTGGGTTTTGCAAATAGTCCGAAGGGACTACTCCCTCCCCTTCGATACTACCCCTCCCTCCGTGCCACCTCAGTACCATTGCATGTCGGAGGATCACCTGGCCCTTCTCCAACAGGAAGTTTCGGCACTCTTGGCCAAGTGTGCCATCAAGCGCGTTCCTGCCCCAGAAGTAGGTCGTGGTTGCTATTCCCACTACTTTCTGGTACCCAAGAAGGACAAAGGCCTGCGTCCTATCTTGGATCTCAGGAACGTCAACCACTTCCTCCGGAAGGAGAAGTTCAAGATGTTGACGCTCTCTCGGGTCTTGTCTGCCCTCGACCCTGGAGACTGGATGGTAGCGTTGGACTTGCAGGACGCTTCCTTTCACATTCCCGTCCTGCCGGCCCACCGGCGTTACCTGCGGTTCACGGTAGGCCATGAGCACTTTCAGTTTACCGTGCTCCCCTTTGGCCTTACCAGCGCCCCTCGGGTGTTCACGAAAGTGATGGCAGTGGTCGCAGCTCATCTGCGCAGATCAGGGGTTCCAGTCTTCCCTTATCTCGACGACTGGCTGTTGACAGCGGGCTCGCCCCAGGCTGTCGTCTCCCACCTCCAGACTACGGCAGACCTCCTGCATTTGCTGGGGTTCTCCATCAACGTGCCGAAGTCAGACCTGACCCCCTCTCAGAAGCTCCTCTTCATCGGAGCGGTTCTGGACACGACGCAATTTCGGGTTTATCCTCCAGAACAGCGAGCCCGGGATATTCGGGCTATGATTCAGATCTTTCAGCCCCTATCCCGGGTTTCTGTCATTATGGCCCTGAGGCTGCTGGGCCTCATGGCCTCCTGCATCCTGCTGGTCGATCATGCCAGGTGGCATATGCTGGCTCTGCAGTGGGACCTGAAGTTCCAGTGGGCGCAGCATTAGGGGCATCTGTCCGATTGCGTCCAGATCTCGGAGGGCACTGCACGACAATTGCAGTGGTGGCTCACGAACCAGGATTGGGTCAACGGCAGATCCCTCTCCCTTTCCCAACCAGAATACACAGTGGTGACAGACGCATCCCTTCTGGGATGGGGCCGCCACATGGGAGAGGCGGAGATCAGAGGCCTCTGTCTCCGGCAGAGTCCGGGCTCCACATCAACCTTCTGGAGCTTCGGGCGATCCGTCTTGCACTCAAAGCCTTCCTTCCCTCTGTCCGGGGAAGAGTAGTGCAGGTGTTCACCGACAATACCACCGCCATGTGGTACTGCAACAAACAAGGCGGGGTGGGGTCGTGGACCCTATGTCAAGAGGCTCTCCGCCTCTGGACATGGCTGGAACATCAGGGCATATCCCTGGTGGTTCAACACCTGGCAGGTTCACTGAAAGCCAGGGTGGACAAACTCAGTCGCAGGTGCATGATGGATCACGAATGGCGTCTTCACTCGGAGGTGGTGCAAGGTCTCTTTCAGCAGTGGGGAGAGCCTTGGCTAGATCTGTTCGCCACCGAATTCTGCGCGTTGTAATTTCCAAGGCGGTACTCGCTAGGCAACGCTTTTTGTCGCGAGTGGAGTTGCGATCTTCTATACGCCTTTCCGCCTATACCACTTCTGCCCAGAGTGCTGAAGAAGATCAAGCGCGACCAGGCCCAAGTCATTCTTGTGGCTCCGGATTGGGCACGAAGAGTCTGGTATCCCGAGCTGCTCAACATGGCCATCGATCCTCCGATCAGACTGCCTCTTCGGGCGGATCTTCTGTCGCAGCAGCAGGGGACGGTCCTCCACCAGAACCTGTCCAGCCTCCACCTCCTTGGGTGGAGATTGAGCGGCGGCAGTTGACGTCGTTTGACCTGCCTCGCGAAGTCTGTGATGTAATCTTGGCAGCCAGGCGTCCCTCCACTAAGACGGTATACGCCTGCAGATGGAATACATTTGTGGCATGGTGCACAGCAAAGGCTGTGGATCCCCTTTCTGCCCCTCTTTCTGAGGTTCTCTTGTTCCTCTGATCTTTGGCCCAGCAAGGCTCTGCTCTGGGCACTCTTAAGGGCTACCTCTCGGCCATTTCAGCCTTCCTCAGGCTCCCTGATCAGCCTTCTCTTTTCAAGTCCCCTGTTGTAAATAGATTTCTTAAGGGCATTACTCATCTTTTTCCTCCTGTTCCCTTCGTAATGCCTCAGTGGGACTTGAACTTGGTTCTGACATATCTTATGTGCGCTCCCTTTGAGCCACTACATAACTGTTCTCTAAGATTTCTCACTTTGAAAACTGCTTTTCTGGTGGCCATCACCTCTGCGCGCAGGGTGAGTGAGCTACAAGCTTTTTCTTCCAAGCCTCCTTTTCTGGCTGTCCATCCGAACAAGGTCGTCCTTAGAACTAGACCTTCCTCTCTTCCCAAGGTGGTTACTTCTTTCCACATTGGCCAAACCTTCACTTTGCCCACCTTCTTTCCGCCTCCGCATCCTTCGAAAGAGGAAGAGAGGCTCCACCGTCTGGATCCAAAACGTGCGCTTTCTTTCTACTTGGATCGCACAAAACAATTCCGGGTGGACGACCAACTCTTTGTGGGTTACGTTGGCGCTAAGAAAGGTCGGGCCATGCACAAACGGACCATCTCCAGGTGGGTCGTTTTGTGCATCAAAGCCTGCTATTCTTTGGCTAAGAAGGAGCCTCCAGTGTGTCGGCGCGCCCATTCCACCAGGGCGACGGCAGCTACTACTGCTTTGGGACGAGGAGTCCCCCTCAATGACATCTGTCAGGAAGCTACGTGGGCATCGCTGCACACGTTCATGAGACACTTCTTCCTGGACAGCCAAGTCTGGAGAGACGGCTTCTTTGGCCGTTCTGTTCTCCAGGACTTTCTGGTGTGAACTTGGTTCACAGACCCACCTCCGTGGTTGGCATTGCTGGGGTATCTATTCTGAGGTAAGGAATCTATAACTAACTGTTTCTTTCAAATGAACAAGTTACTTACCTTCGTTAACTATATATCTATAAGAAACATAGGTTAGTTATAGATTCCTAACCGCCCCACCCATCCTCCCCGTTCTGCGAACTGACTTCTAGGGTTAAGGACATCCTTTCAGGGCCCTAGTTTTGTGCACCAGTGGTCAGTGTCTTGCATGGCTCTGCGCTTCTGGTGTGGAAAGTCGTGTACAGAACTGACGTCAGCGCGCGAGGGCGGCGTCTATGTAGCTACCGCGGCGTCATCCCGGCTACCACGACGCCGACGACAGACGCGGAGTCGACCGACGCCACCTTCCGACACGCAGGGGTACTGCTGACAAAAAACTTTCCGGATCCAGTCTGACGCCTAGGGGTAATTCTAACGTAAGGAATCTATAACTAACCTATGTTTCTTACAGATATATCGTTACCGAAGGTAAGTAACTTGTTCCTCCGGATCCAGTCTGACGCCTGGGGGTAATTCTAAGGTAAGAAATCTTTAACTACTAATGTCTCTTACAGATACATCGTTACTGAAGGTAAGTATCTTGTTCATCACTGCATTTGAAACCTATAAGTCACCCAGGGTGCTTGGTTCTAAGTGTGAGGGTGCCCCTGCATGAGTTGGACACCCCTACGACCTACGAAGTCCATTCTCCCGGGTTGTAAGTGAGACTGCCTATGACATATAGAGGGGCACCGCGTCATAATGCGGTGACCACCTTGAAACTGGCTGTAACGAATCCTATCATGCACCGTAAAGCTCCTTTGGGAGGCCCTCGGTGCTCCCGGTACCAGTCTTCCAGACCCGGACAGCAAGCTAGGGCTGCTGCTAGCCAGAGACACGCTTCTGCCCTCCTACTGCTGAGCCAAGTTGTGGCAGGGGAAGGCAGAACCATAGGTATCCTGTCACAGGGAGGTGTGACCACATCCCAGACAGGATTTAGTGTATTTTGGCAGGGTGGGAGCGCTTGCCAGTGCCACATAGTCTGCTTGCAGGGCACACTTGGTGCCCTCCATACATAGTCCAGTTCAAACCAGTTCAGGTAGCCGGTGGCTCCCACTCTGGCGCGAAACTGGACAAAGGACAGGGGAGTATCCTCCCTCTTGTCCAGCCCCTCCTTTGGGTCCCCCGAATCGTCCCAACCCTTTCCTTCTGGTATTTAAGGTCTTACCTGTGGTTGGGTCCCGTGATTCGTGGTGGGACAAGATTCATTTCAGACACCACTTCTTCGACCGTCTGGGCACTCTGGAGTTCACTGGACTTCGCTCTGGGCATCAAGGCTGCAACTAGGAAGACTCCTGCTGCTCCTGGATCTCGTCGCCCTGCTTGTCTGCTGCAACATCCATTTCTGTGCACCATACAAGAGCCTTCAAAGGCCTGTGGGCATTCAAGACACCTGAAGAAATCTCCCTTGAAGTGAAGGAGTCACTTCCCTGCATCCGCAGACACTGCAACTAAGCTGAACGGTCTGCTGATTCTGAGCTCCCATGGACTCCAAAAGGCTCAGCAACACAGGTGGTAGTTCTTCACATCCTTCGAGGCCTGCCCTGTCCTCTCACGAAGTTTGAGGTCAGTATCCCTTGTCGGAGCCGCACTTCGTTGACTTGCAGTTACAAAGGCTTGTTGGCTTCCTTCCATCAAGATCTTCGGGCTCCAAGTAGCCCCGACCTCAATCATCTCCAGTGACCAAGAACTTCGTCCTTACTGCATCACTTGCATCGTGGGCCTGCTTCTTCGGTGAGCTGCTCGAGGTCCTCTTGCGACTCCAGTGCCTCCAGCCTGTGGGTCCTCTTGAGGGTCATCTTCGTAATCTTAGGGCTCCCCTGATTGCTCGGGGCCGGCCCTGACTCCCCTGCTTGTGGTGAGTCTCCTAGACCTTGCTGGTCCCGACATTGCACCTTCTTCGACTTCCACGGTGGTTGCAGTTGCCAAGGCTTGTTTGTGCTCCCACCAGACACTGACCCCTCAACTCTCAACATCAGATGTGGGACAGCTCGTGTACGGCTCCTGGTCTTCCACAGCGTCGCCTGGTCCACACAGCTGTAAGCTCAAGGTCACCATCAGCTCTCCTGCATCACTCGACATCTGTGGGCATTCTTCTTCCATGCCTCCTGGTCACTCCTGAGTGGCATAGACTCTGTCCCCTATGCTTGCATGTTCTTCCCATCTAGAATCCACCTTTGGGTTCCACCAGACACTTTCTCCAGTAGCGGCATCTACCTGAAGTCCTTCATTGGGTTCGACAGCGGTTTCCGACGCCACTTCACACCTATGCACCTGGCTCCCCTGGGGCAGGTATCCTGGTTCCTAAGGTATCCACGGGTGGGGTGGCTCTCCAGCCTTCTGTCTTCCACTGGGTTTCTTCGGGGTCCACTGGGATGGGTCCTTCTTCTTTAAAATTGCAACCTGTGACTTACCCATTGACTTTGCTCCTGGGTACTTACCTTGGGTGGTTCCTTGGGTCCCCGGCACTTCAATGCCTTCTTGGTATAGTCTTGACTTGAGTCGTGGTTCGCATACCACTATTTTAGTGTATGGTTCAGTCTCCCCCTGGTGACCACTGTGTATTATGTGCTACTTATCTGTTGGGACACCTGAGCTGAGAGTGGTGGGAGGATAGATCCCCTGACCCTGAATAGGATGTTGCCTGCCCTGTACAATGCTGGCTCCACCTCCTGTGGTGCGTCTGATGTCCCTAGCCTGTCCTGTGAAAGGAGAGAGGAGCTGAGCAAAACAAAGTGCTCCAAAGCTCCCCCAAACCAGTTGCGTCTGGTTTTTCCCCAGCCCTGTGCTGTGTCACAAAGGGATTTTGGTGTATAAAAGAAGGGGCTGTGACCCCATGAAATTGTTCAGTTCTGTATTTGGTGCTGATCCTGCTGGGGCGTGCTGCTGCTGGGGCCCAGGGGTGGCTGGCATGAGGGCTTGCCTCCTGGGCCCTGCATTGCCCTTGAGCCCTAGAGGAACTTCTTGCTGGACTTATGCTTTTACTGCAGGACCTTTGCCTGCTTCTAGAGCCTTGTGAGCGCTATATTGGGATTCCACAAGGCCAGGGGAGCGCTTCATGCCTAACTTGCCGGCAGAGAGGAAGAGCTGGCATCTGCAGCGCTGGGCTGCATCATAGGCGCTGGGCTTTATTTCATGGGGCCTCGCAGCGCGGAGCTGCTGCCCCCTTTGAGAGGGAATCCCGACATCGTGATTCCCCCGCAGTTGTCGTTGTCGTAAGCTGGAGCCGACCCCGCATTCACCTTTTATTTTGCAGGTGGCCACCCCGCAGTAATGCTGGATTAAGGAGCGGGTGCCCACCCCGCTTTTTGTTTAATTTATGAGCGGGTGCCCACCCCGCCATCGCCGCCGAGGAAATGAGCCGCCGGCCGCCGCAGCGCGACCAGGAAGTCAGGCACGTCTGCCTGGCCTGGGCGGAGCGGCGACCGAAACAGGAAGTGCCGTCTGGAGCCTCACGGGCTCCATAGAGAAGTCCCGGGTCCTATGAGGGGGCCCGGGTGAAGCCGTGCAGAGTCCCGGGTCCCAGGAGGGGGCCCGGGTGAAGCGAGGAAGGCGCCCTGGAGCCTCGCGGGCTCCACTTTGAAGTCCCGGTCTCAGAAGAGGGACCGGGCGAAGCCAGCTGATCGGCGGGGCTCCCGTGAGTGAGGGAAGCCCCGCGCCAGAAGAGAGGAGACCGAGAGCGGCACCAGAGAGTCCCGGTGAGTGGGGCCTCGATGTTGTTGGTGCCGTGCGAGGCACCATGTATGGGCGGCCCCGCCTGGCAGAGGGCCGCCCCAGCGTTGGGTATATTTTGTTTCAGAGCCCAGATGGCTCTACGATTGGGCATGATTGTTTTTAGAGCCCGTGTGGCTCCTAAGAGGGGCGCATCGGGGCACATTGTCGGTGCCCGCCCGCCGAGGCCACAGTGTTGTTGAGGGCCCAGAGGGGCCCGTGTTCTCCCCAGTTTGGCCTGTTTACAGCTGCCCCGCTTGATAGAGGGCAGCTGCACCAATGGGGGCAATTTGTTTACAGAGTCCCAGAGAGGGGCTCGGGTGGCACAGTGGTGCCCGTGTTGATTTCTTTGGGCATAATTGCTTGCAGGGCACAGTGGTGCCAGGCCTTCAAGTATGATTTACAGCTGCGCAGCAATTAGTGCCAGCTGCAACGTTTAGGTTATTCTTTCTTTTAGGGGACATGTTTTAAGTTAGGAGTGAGATGCACACCTTTGCCCCCTACATTCACAGCTGCCCAGCAAGTAGTGGGCAGCTGCCACGTTTAGGTTGGCGCAGTGGCGCACCCTTGACTTTCGCTGCATTGGCAGCAGCCCTGACTCTTTGTACATAGGGCATTTGAGCCCCTTGTGAGATGGCCAGTTGGCCAAGGGGACTGCTAGGTTTATAGGGCGCCAGGCCCTAATGTGATTTTGTGTGTTAGTGAGCTTCTTTCCTATGATTTACAGGCTAATGTGATTTATACCTCTGCTATGGTTCTTTCTACTGTGAGGTTACGTGCTAATGTGATTTGTGTCCTAAAATATGGTGCTAGGAAATGTGATGCATTTACTATGGTTTACGCACCCTGTTTCATACCTCTAAATGTATTTCTATGATTAGGAGGTTTTGCATAATGTGGTTATGCTAGCGAGGTTATTATTCCCTAATGCGTTTAGGTTGTGAGATATTTCCTAATATGATTTATGATTATCATGTTAGTGTCTAATGCGTTTAGACCGATGAGAGAATTGCATAATGTGTTTATGATGGTGAGGGTGGCGTCTAAGGTTTTGCGCCTAATGTGATACTGTGCATAATGTGGTTTATGTTACAGGCTGATGCTGAGTACAGTGGTTACCAGTGATTACTGGTTGGGTTCTACATTTATGATATGTTCTACAGTTATGATATGTTTGCTAAAGGATGGTTCTGGCAGTGGTCCACGTGGCCCTGTCATGTGTAAATAATCCCTTGTAGATAGTACCTAGTGCCAGATGGCGCATGTACATATGTGTTTACTATTCTAATGTATTATGAGAATACAAAGGCTATTTTTGATATACCCTTGTGTGGAGTTCCTTTTGTGGTGTGCATAGTATGTTGTTGCTGGGTGTGTGTTGCGCAAACGCTTTACACATTGCCTCCGGGATAGGCCTGACTGCTCGTGCCAAGCTACCAAGGGGGTGAGCAGGGGTTATCTTGGGTGTGTAACTCTCTTGCCCTGACTAGAGTGGTGGTTTCTGCTTGGCTTTGGCGCAAGCCTTAGCCAACCAGAAATCCCATTTCTAACACCAACTCTTTGTAGGGTACGTTGGAGGAAAGAAGGGACGTGCTGTGCAGACGAGAACCATTTCACGTTGGGTCATCCTCTGCATAAAGATATGTTGCGATTTGGCAAAGAAACAGCCTCCTGAAGGCCTTAGAGCTCATTCAACCAGTGCTAAGGCAGACTCCACGGCTCTTCAGCGTGGTGTTCTGGTTCTTGACATCTGCCAGGCAGCCACGTGGGCATCCCTGCACATGTTCGCCAAGCATTACTGTCTGAACAATCTGATAGAGACTTCTAGCTACAGATTCCTAACCTTTGAACTTCCCTGGCGTAAGACTGGATCTGGAAACTTTTGCTGAGCAATGCCCCTTGCACGTGACGTCGGGTGGCTCCATTCGGCTCTGCGTGACGTCATCGGCGAAGTTAGAGTTGGTTATGACGTTGCGGTGCCTATATAGGTGCCACCCAGGCTCGTGGACGTCAGTTCTTTTCTTTCCGCGCCAGTTAAGCGCTGATCCGTGAAGCCCCCCGTGGCCAGTCTTCCTTTTGCCCCTTTCATGGCAACAGAAGGGGTTTCCAGCCGCGTCAGCCCTATCCCAGCCACCGTCCCACACAGACTGCCCAAGCTGTGCGAGGACGCGGTGCATTCCGATCTCGGAATGGAGGCCAGAAGTCGTCGACCACTCTGCCCCCAGCAGCCGCAGCCTCCAAGCACTCCTAGGCTGATTCTGCAGGACCACACTACTCCAGTTGGTGGGAGAATTCGTCATCATCTCCCCCACTGGAGATCCATAACATCGGACAAGTGGGTCTTTCAGATAGTCCAGTAGGGCTATTGTCTACCTTTTCTTTCTTTTCCTCCTCCTATTCTGCCAAATCAGAACGGCTGACGGAGGACCATATAAAATTGCTCCAAGAGGAAGTTACAGCTCTCTTGGCCAAGGGAGCTATAGAAAGGGTCCCAGTTTCAGAAGTAGGCAGTGGCTGTTATTCCCGCTACTTTCTGATTCCGAAGAAGAACAAGGGGCTACTGCCTATTTTGGATCTTCAGACTGTCAATCTCTTCCTCAAAAAGGAGAAATTCAAAATGTTCACTCTGGCTCAGGTCTTGTCTGCCCTAGACCAAGAAGACTGGATGGTAGCGCTCGACCTGCAGGACGTGTACTTTCACATTCCCATCCTGCCGGGCCACAGGCGTTACCTGCAGTTCAAGGTAGGCCATGAGCACTTTCAGTTTACCGTGCTCCTCTTTGACCTTACCAGTGCACCTCGGGTGTTCACCAATGTGATGGCGGTGGTTGCAGCTCATCTGCGCAGGTTAGGGGTTTCTGTCTTCCCCTACCTCGACGACTGGCTGTTGAAGGCGTCCTCGCCTCAGTCTGTTGTCTCCCACCTTCAGACTATGGCGAACCTTCTGCATTCACTGGGGTTCTCTATAAACGGGCCGAAGTCACACCTGACTCCTTCTCAGATGCTCCCTTTCATCGGAGCTGTTCTGGACACAGTGCAGATCTGATAGAGACATCTAGCCGCAGATTCCTTAACTTAGAATATCCCCAGGCGTCAGACTGGATCCGGAAAAATTTTGCACAGCAGAACCTCTGCGCGCCGGGGGGCGGCGCCGCCTGGCTCCGCCCTGACGTCGTCCCCTGACATGACATCAGTGGAGCCATATAGGACCCCCCCGGCGCGCTGACGTCAGTTTCCTTCTTTTCCGCGTTACAACGCGGATCCGGGATTCAGCTGTTCCTCTGGCCTGTTTTTCTTCAGGCCATTTTTCGACGTCCTTTGGCGTCGGGAAACAGCGTGCGATGCCTTCGGGCTTTAAATTGTGCGAGACTTGTTCGCGCCAGATGTCGGTGGAGGACCCGCACGCCATTTGCATGTGGTGTCTTGGGTCGCACCACGACTCCGTGGAGTGTGCCGCCTGCCGGCAGATGCGCCCGAAGTCCCTACGGGAGCGCCGGATGAAGCTCTTGGCCGCCCGGATATCCCGCACGGCGTCTCCCCGATGTTCTCCGGTTGGTTCTTCTCTCCGCGTCCGCTCCCGGAGTCGATCCCGCGAACGTCACTCGTCTCCAGGTAAGTTAAGCACAAGTCACGGAAGTCGAAGTCCTCGCTTCCACGTGACGTTGGGGGCCATGGTTCCCGTTCCCTCACAGAGCCGTGCGCCCCGGAGTCGGCCTCCATTTACCCGCCCTTTCCGGGTACTGGTGCGACTCGGCCCCAGATGGAAGCCTACTACAAAGCTCTGCACTCCATCTTCGGGTCACCTCCTCTCCCTGGCGCGCCTTTGGGTCCCACAGTGGAGGTAGGCATTCAGGTCGGATCTCCGCTGGCGGGTTCGCCCTCGGCGCCGACCGAGTGCCTCGACTCCGCCGAGTCGTGCCGGCGTTGGGTCCCAACCCCGATGGGCGTTACAGCCCCACGCCGTGCCATTCTGCCATGCCTCCGCATAGCCCCTGGCGGCTCCCTGCGTCGACATCGGCATCAGCGGCGCCGGCGGCCGAGTGCCTCGACTCCGGTGCCGGAGTCATGCCGGCTTCGGGTCCCAACCCCGATGGGCGTTCCTGCCCCCGCCGTGCCATTCTGCCTTGTCTCCGCATAGCCCCTGGCGGCTCCCTGCGTCGACATCGGCATCAGCGGCGCCGCCGGTGCCCTGCCTGTCGCCTCCCGGTCCTCAGGCTCTTTCTCCGCACCTCTCGGTAGTGGGGCCGTCGCCGCCGGCTGGTCCGGCCTGGTCGCACCTCGCGGAGGTCAACGTCGGTTCCACACCATTTCGGTGTCGTTCAGCGCCGGAGCGGCGTCGTTCGACGCCGGAGCGGTCGCCAACACCTGTTGGTTCTCCGCTTCCGGAGGACACAGACCTGGTGTGCCCGGACTTGTCTCCGCGCCGGTTGGCTCCAATGCCAGGGGGCAGTGGGCCCTTGTTCCTCCTCCTGTGGGACGTGTCAGCTTGCAACCGTCCCCTACAGATGGGCTATTGTCGCCCCCACAACGCCCACTGAAGCTGGTGCTTTGTTTTTGAGGGGTATTCGCAGGGCTGCAGCTGTTTTACACTTGCGCCCCCTTCTGTCTCCTTGTCCTCCGACCCATTATTGGATCTGCTACACCAGGGTGTGGTGGATATTGAGCCCTTGCTGCCTTTTAGCGGCTTGTTGTTCAACGCCCTTCTTGGGATGTGGGCACGGCCCTCTTCAGGAGATGCTGTCGACAGGGCCATGGCGCATCTGCATCGTCCGGCCCCTGGGAGCCCAGCCTGTCCCTTCAGCCTGGGGCTCACGGCCTTGTAGTGCAGGTGTCTTTGGCCATACAGCCTTCCTCTCCACCTCTGTTGCAGCCTCCTACTAGGGAGTCTCGTTGGTTGGAGCCATGTGGACGCAGCATTTTTGCGTCCGCTAGTTCAGCTTTACGTGCTGTGAACACGGCTTGCGTCTTTGCCCGGGCTTCTTGTGCCCTTTGGGACTCTGTGGAGTGTCTTTTGCCTGCCCTCCCTGAGTGTACTTGCGCTGACGTGGCTCGTCTCCTTCACGATGGCCAAGAGATGGCGCGCTTTACCGTTCGGTCCGCCGTTGACACTACCGATTCGGTGGGTCGGGCAATGGCGAGGTCCGTTGCTTTGCGCCGCCATGCTTGGCTGCGCGACGGGGGTTTCCCCGAAAATGTCTGTGACAGTCTCCGGGACTTACCATTTGATGGTGTGTCCCTGTTTGACGCACATGCGGACTCTGCGGTTCACCGCCTTCTGTCTACCCTTCCGTAGTGTGTCTTTGCTTCATGTTGGCCCTGGGTTCATGCTGTAATACCTGAACGGCCTGAGCAGCTTCTCGACGTATTTGCTTTCTTTCATGCAGCCGGTCAGCTGCTTCTTTTTCTGAGTCACTATGGCCTAGTGGTTCAGGTTGCACGCCCTTACTCCAAGGGTTATGTGTTCGGAACCTGTGGTTTCTGAGTTACCACTTACGTCCTCTGTCTATGAGCTCACGCTCAAGAGGTGCCCCTTGTTGGGGTTCATACTTACCCTATGTGGGGTATTTGTTAGCTATTGTATAGCTGCCTTCTTCCCACAGCAGTCTTTGTGCGCTTCTGTGGGGTCCTTTTTACTAGGTTGTCCTGCGGCTGTGCCTGTCCACTTTTACTGCTGCTGCGGTCCATTTGTTGGGCTCTCTCATAGTGGCTGCTGCTGGTCTGTGGCACTCCCCTGCATCTCACTAATCCATTTCTTGAGGCCGGGAGGGCTTTCAGGTCCCTACAGTCTCGTCGTGGTTCTTTCGCTGCTGCCGTTCCATCTGTGGACTGCCTACCACAGGGCCCTGTCGCTGTGTTCTATAAGCGTACAGTGCCTGTTCCCTAGTATGCTCACAGGCTGGTGCGTTTTTCTGCAACTTTCCGTTGCGTAGTTCTACTCTCCTCTATCCATGCTGCGTAGTCCTTTCATAGTTGGACTTCGCTCTCCATGGTGGCGTTCTGGCCCCAGACGTTGATGCTGTTCATTGTCTTGTGCCTTGCTTTTTTGGCCACTTCCCCTGACAGAGCTTCCCATTTCCCTGCTGCATTCCGCGCAGGTGTTGTCCTGTTTTCCTTCGGGCTGCGGTTGCTGCTCTCAGCGGGAATGTTCTCCTCTGAGCATTGTTTCTCTGGTGGACTATTGTGCCTATATCCACTCTTGTTCCTCCGGAGCGTTTCGTACTGTCGGTACTGCTCGGCCTCCCTGTCTGTCTCACGGTAGCCAGTGGATCTTTCCTACCGTCTGTGGCTGTTGCGTCTGGCTCTGGGCCGGTACCGCTGCTACTTAGCTGTTGGTGCTATGGTGTTTTTTCTTTCTCAACTCATCCACCGGGCTGGGCCCTGTCTTCTTTTCTCCTGTCCGGCGTACTACACACACCCAGACCTCCCGCAGGCGTAGTCCTCCTTGTGGTGGCCGTGGTCTTGTTCCTCACTTTTGTGAGCGCAAGTCTTCTACGTGTGTTAGTTTTGCCGGCTCTCTTTCACGTGATACACCTGGTGGTGTGTCTCAGCTTTTGCTCGTGGCGCTTCATGGGGCCTTCTCCTTTCCATGGTCTGGTTCTGGCGGTACATACGGTTTCTCTTGTGTACTTCTGTTTCCCACGTTCGTGGCACTGGTTGTTGCCATTATTCTCTGCCCTTCTGCCTTTCATGCCCGCCCTTTCACATGTCCGGTGCATGGGCGATGGTGCATTAGCAGGTCTTGTGTTTCCTGTAACACTGACTCATCCTGGGGGTCGTCAGCATCCTTCCGCTGCTGTTCCCACTTCCACAGTGTTTCTTTCCCTGTCCTGCATGTCCGTCCTGCCTGCTCGGACTCGGTACTCTGGCTACACCTTTCTCTTTTGAAGGTCCATCAGATCCTGAGGATCCCTCATATTATACAATTGGTTCCTCCCCTTTACGGAAGGTATCCACTTTTATTCCGCACTGCCCTTCTGGTTCTGTGCTCACTTTCTCCTCTGTTTCACCAGCAGGGATTTCCTGCCGCCTCGACAGCTTTTAATGCCTTTGCCTCTCATTGTTGGCCACTCCCTATGGAGTATCCTAGTCCGGTGTTGGCCACTCTGGCAGTTCTGCCCCCACTATGTTTAGTCAGCTGGTTAACACTTCTGTTCCCCTGGGAACTTAGTGGGGTTCTGTCGCAGACCGGCCTCCTATGGGGTATGGCTTTGGTATCTATTCTAAGTTAAGGAATCTGCGGCTAGATGTCTCTATCAGATGTAGGAGTTACTTACCTTCGGTAACGATGTATCTGGTAGAGACGTTGTCTAGCCGCAGATTCCTTAACGCCCACCCATCCTCCCCGATCTGCGAGGACCTTTTCAGGTGGGGTTTCTGCATTCGCCTCCCTTAGAGTGGCTTGTCCTTCTACGGGGCGGTATCTTTCGCCACCCTCCCCGTCAGGCTTATTCCTTGGATTACTTGTTCTGCTTCTCCCAATCTCATGCTTGGGCGATAGGTTCAAGTGTCCTTCAGCGTTTTTCCACATCGGTTTCCTCCAGTATGGGGCCTATGGCTGTTCGCTACCCTCCCACCCACCTTCTCCGTTGCCACTCCTACAGTCCATTAGTTTTGAGGTCTTTCTGGCCTGTTCCTCAGTCCAATAGTTCTATCATTGGGGACGGAGTCTCCCTATTTCTTTCTTCTCTTCTTTAATCCTGTGGGTTGGAGCTTTCTTGCCTGTCGCTGTTCGCTCCTTTCATTGCCCTTTTGCCTCAGGAGAGAGCATTCTCTCGCTTTTGTGGGGTTGCTTTTCATCCCTTCATCTGGTGCAGACTTTCTGTCGTCTGCCTCGGTCTTCTTTTTATAGATCTATTTCCCTCAGGGGTGACATTCACTTCGCTTTTGCGAAATAGCTTCTCCATGTATTGCTCTGCTCTTTCCTTTTTAACACCTTTCAGTCGACAGTGCTTCTCACTGTCGTTCATGGTGCTTTCTCACCCATTTTCTTTTTATTCGCACACTGTTCCCATACTCTCACAGTTTTGCTGGGGGCTCTGCGTTGTGGCGCAGAAAAGTTCCTCCGAAGAAAACTGACGTCAGCGCGCCGGGGGGGGGGTCCTATATGGCTCCACTGACGTCATGTCCGGGGACGACGTCAGGGCGGAGCCAGGCGGCGCCGCCCCCCGGCGCGCCGAGGTACTGCTGCGCAAAGTTTTTCCGGATCCAGTCTGATGCCTGGGGATATTCTAAGTTAAGGAATCTGCGGCTAGACAACGTCTCTACCAGATACATCGTTACCGAAGGTGAGTAACTCGTACTTTTGGGCTTATCCTCCCGAGCAGCGAGTCCAGGTTATTCAGGCTATGATTCTGATATTTCATCCACTATCCTGGATTTCGGTGAGACTGACTCTGAGGCTGTTGGGCCTCATGGCCTCCTGCATCCTGTTAGTAAGACACGCCAGGTGGCTTATGCGGGCTCTACAGTGGGACTTGAAGTTCCAATGGGCACAGCATCGGGGAAATCTCACCGACGTGGTTCAAATCTCGGAAGGAACTGCGAAAGATCTGCAGTGGTGGTTAACAAACAATGATTGGGTCAACGGCAGACCTCTCTCCCTTCCCCAACCAGATCTCACAGTCGTGACAGATGTGTCACTTCTGGGATGGGGCGGCCACCTGGGAAAGGTGGAGATCAGGGGACACTGGTCTCTGGAGGAGACTGGGCTCCACATAAATTTGTTTGAGCTCCGAGCTATTCGGTTGGCATTGAAAGCATTTCTTCCTTCTGTCAAGGGGTAGTTAGTTCAGCTGTTCACAGACTACACCACCGCCATGTGGTACTGCAACAAACAGGGCAGGGTGGGGTTGTGGACCCTTTGTCGAGAGGCTCGAAGTCTCTGGAACTGGCTGGAACAGCAGTGCATAACCCTGTTGGTTCAACACCTGGCAGGTTCTCTGAACGCCAGGGTGGGCGAACTCAGCCGTTGATGCCTAACGGATCCTGAGTGGCGTCTCCAGTCGGAGGTGGCACAGTGTCTCTTTCAGCAGTGGGGAGAACCTTGGTTAGATTTGTTTGCCTCCGAAGAGAACGTGCAGTGTCAGTGGTACTGGGCGCTGGAGTTTCAAGGCGGCTATCGCTCAGCGACGCTTTTCGTCGTGAGTGGAGCTCAGGCCTGTTGTACGCCTTTCCACCCATACCACTCCTGCCCAGGGTTCTGAAGAAGATCAGGAGTGACCGGGCCCAAGTCATTCTTGTGGCTCCGGACTGGGCAAGGAGAGTCTGGTATCCAGAGCTTCTGAGAATGAGTATCGATCCTCCAATCAGGCTGCCCCTTCGGGAGGATCTTCTGTTGCAGCAGCGCAGGGGAGAGTTCTCCACCCAAACCTGTCATCTCTGCGCCTCCATGCGTGGAGATTGAGCGGTGACAGTTGATATCTTTTGACCTTCCTCCCGAAGTCTGTAACGTTATTCTGGCAGCCAGGCGGCCCTCAACTAAGACGGTATACACCTGCCGTTGGCAGAAATTTGTGTTATACTGTACAGAAAGGTCCATTGACCCTCTTTCTGCTTCTCTTTCTACTGTGCTTTTATTCATTCTAACCCTTGCCCAACAGGGCTCTGCCTTGGGAACTCTCAAGGGCTACCTTTCTGGTCTCTCTGCTTTTTTGCGGCTGCCAGACCAGCCCTCTCTTTTTAAGTCTCCTATTGTAAATAGATTTCTAAAAGGGCTGGCTCACTTATTTCCAACCATGCCCTTTGTTATGCACAGTGGGACCATAATTTGGTTCTTACCTATCTGATGTGTGCTCCCTTTGAGCCTTTGTACTTCTGATGGATACTTCTGCCTGTGGATTCCTCACCTTTTGAATACCCCTTGCGCCAGCAATTCCGCGGAAAATCTTTCCCAGCTCTCCCACGACGACGAGGACGTCACAATAGCACGGCTCCGCTCGCGACTCCGTAAGACGTCATCGGAGCCATAAGAAGACCTCGTCGGCGTGCTGACGTCAGTTCCCTTTTTCCGCGCCGTCGACGCGTAACGGTTTTTTCCAGGGACTCTCCATTTTACTACTTTGTTTCATCTTATTGTTGGAAATGGCTACTTCTAGGAAGTCCGGGTTTAAGCCTTGCAGGGAGTGCGGAGGGCATATGTCGATTACGGATCCGCATGAAGTCTGTTTATGGTGTCTTTCTTCTGACCATGACGTCGAAGAGTGTCGTTCCTGCAGGAAAATGAACCCTAAGGCCCTTAAAGAGCGTGAGGCTAAACTTTTTATGGCCAGAGCCAAGAAGGAGAAGAGAGGTCGTAAGCGGGGGAAGTCTTCTTCGTCACACACTTCAAGATCTAAGAAGCATAAGAAGTCGAAGAAATCCCGGCGCCATTCGTCGAAGTCTAGGGCTTCGAGGCCGACTTCTCCTCCTGAGCGACTTCGGAGGAAGGACTTTGTCTCCCAGTCTCCTTCGCCGAGAGCGGAGTCTGAACATTCCCCGGCTCCGATGTCGCCGGCGTCGAAGGGCTCTTCGGCGTCGGGAGGTTCGCCGGCACCTCAGGAGGTGTCTCCGATTCCTGTGGGGTCACCTGAGCGGGCGCCGTCTCCACCGGCTCCGCTGGATCCAGCTCGACCTCAGGAGGTCCCCGGGCGAGAAGGTACGGATCATTATCCTGCTTTTCCCTTGCCGGGCGCTGACCCTTCGCAGTTCTTGAACGCGATGTATGGGATGTTTTCAAGGTCCAGTATCCCGTTGGGTGTACCGTCAGGTCCTTTGGCCTACAATTTGGGTGTTCCACACCAGTATGCTCAGGCACCCTTTGTACCCTTTATGCCATCGGCTCCGGCGTGGCATTTCCCGACGACGAGGTCGTCGACTCCGGCACCTCGAGCTCCGTCGGATGTGGGGTCGGCGTCGTCTCGGATTCGTGCGACGCCGAAGGATATTCCGGAGGGGCCTTCTGTTCCGTTGCCATCGTCACCGGCGCAGCGCACGGCGCCGCGTACGGCGCCGTCGACTCCGTTTCAGGCTCCACTGACGCCGGCACTGAAGACAAAGCTGCGCTCCAGGAGGGATGCACAGAGGCTGCTGGAGGAGGAGGAGTATATGCAAGATCAAGAGCAAGAGGAAGGAGAGATTTTGGACTCTCTCGATGACTTTGAGGGCCTGCAGGAGGCCAGTGGGTTAGATACATCTCCAGAATACGATCTTTCTTCACCAAAGGCTGGCCTTCCTCTAGTAAATTTGCCTTATCATGTGGTCGTGAGGAAGGCGGCTGATTTGCTGGGTCTTCAGTTACCATCATCTGAGTTGAAGGCCAACATTTTAACTGAGGTCCTCAATACCTCTTCGGTGGTCTCGGAGCCACTGTTACCCTTCATTGATGCCTTGGCTGAGCCAATTTTGGAGGTGTGGCAGAAGCCTTTGTCCGCTCCTGCTGTCTCTAGAACAATTGCACGGAGATATAGGCCAGCTCCTGGGGATCCTGCCTTTCTGTCTTCTCATCCGACTCCCGAGAGTTTGGTGGTACAGGCTTCTTGTTCGAAGCAATCTTCGAGTGCTTTCCCTACTACTCCGGGTGATAGAGACTCGAAAAAGATGGAGCAAGCAGCCAAAAAGGTATTTTCGTCTGCAAGCATGGCGCTGAAGTCGACCAATGCTACGTGTCTTCTGGGAAGATACGTCCATGCTTTGATGGATTCGGTGAAACAGCTGGCTCCTAAGCTCCCGGAGGATGATAGGGCAAGCTTTATGGAGGTGCTCTCTGACTCGCAAGCAGCTGCTCGCCAGGTGATCCAGTCTGGGATGGACACGGCTGATTCTGTTGCGCGGGTGATGGGCTCTTCTGTGGCAACAAGAAGGCAGGCCTGGTTGAGGTCTTCTGGTTTTTCCCCGGATGTCCAGGCGACTCTGTTGGACTTACCTTTTGATGGCACAAGACTGTTTGGATCAAAGGCTGACTCTGCTTTACAGCGGTTTAAAGACAGTAGGGCCACTGCTAGATCTCTGGGCCTTCAAACACAGCCCTGGGGTTTTGGTTACAAACGCCTTCGTGGATTTGGAAGGGGTTCTTCCTTTCGTGGCCGTCAGCAGTATCAACAGGGTCAGCAGCAGCAGAACCCTTTATACAAGTCCTACAGGGGTAGGAACAGAAGCCGTGCCAGGGGAGCCTCACGGCAGCAGGCCTCTTCCTCCTCCTCCTCTCCTCCCCTCACCGTTGGAAAGCAGCTCTAGATCCCCCATCTTAGAGCATGTTGGTCCTGTTGGGGGTCGGGTGTCCCAATTTCTACAGGATTGGAAACTGATTACAACGGATCGTTGGGTTTTGAATCTTGTGGAAAATGGGTACGCCCTTCCTTTCCTAGAGTATCCACCTCCTTACCCTCCTCGCCAAGGTGGTTGTTCAGAAGACCACTTGTTGCTTTTGCAACAGGAGGTTCTTGTCTTGCTACAGAAAGGTGCGATAGAGGTGGTTCCAGAGCAGGAAAGGGGTCAGGGGTGCTACTCCCGGTATTTCCTGATTCCCAAAAGGACGGACGTTTGAGGCCGATTCTGGACCTCAGGATTTTGAATTTTTACCTCAGGCAGGAGAAATTCAAGATGTTGACTCTGGCTCAGGTTCTTCTTGCGCTGCAACAGGAAGACTGGATGGTGTCCATCGATCTCCAGGATGCGTACTTTCATCTTCCCATCCTGAAGTCGCATCGGAAGTATCTGCGTTTCACGGTAGGGTCGCAACATTACCAGTTTGCGGTTCTGCCGTTTGGTCTGACTTCCGCACCGCGAGTCTTTACAAAGGTGATGGCGGTGGTAGCGGCTCATCTCAGAAGATCAGGGGTTCCTGTCTACCCCTACCTGGACGATTGGTTGTTGAAAGCCAAATCTCCGGAGATGGTGTTGCGTCACTTGCAGGTGACAACACGGCTGTTGTTCAACTTGGGTTTTTCGATCAACGTGCCCAAATCTCACCTGGTGCCTTCTCAGCGCAGCCTGTTCATAGGGGCAATACTGGACACTACTGTTTGTCGAGCATTCCCGCCTCCACAGAGGATTCTCGACATTCAGGAAATGATTCCTTTGTTTTACAACGGGGCGGTTGTTCCGGTTCTGAAGGTCCTACGCCTGCTCGGTCTGTTTGCTTCCTGCATACTGTTGGTCAGTCATGCACGCTGGCACATGAGGGCACTCCAGTGGTGCCTCCGCAAGCAGTGGTTTCAGCACAACGGGGATCTCGGGGAGAAGGTCAGAATCTCCAGAGATGCTGCAGCGGAGCTGTCTTGGTGGGGTGTGCAGGGCAACCTGTCTCAAGGGAAGCCCTTTCAACTTCCTCCACCGATGGCCACAGTAATCACGGACGCCTCCACTCTAGGGTGGGGTGCTCATCTGGGGGATCTGGAGATCAAAGGTCTTTGGTCTCCAGAGGAAAGGTTGTTTCACATCAACCTTCTAGAATTGCGGAGCGATACGTTTGGCACTAAAGGCTTTCCTTCCTTCCCTTCGCGGTCGGTCAGTCCAGGTCCTGACGGACAACACGACCGCGATGTGGTATATCAACAAACAGGGAGGTGTAGGGTCATTTCGTCTCTGTCGAGAGGCTCTGCGACTCTGGTCCTGGGCTCGGGGCCAGCAGATTTGTGTTTTTGCAAATCATCTAGCCGGAGTGCTAAATGTTCGTGCGGACAGTCTCAGTCAGCATTACTCGGCCGATCACGAGTGGCGGCTTCATCCAGAGGTGGTCCATCACGTCTTCCAGATGTGGGGGTCTCCTCGGTTGGACCTATTTGCCACTCACGAGAACGCGCACTGCCCGTTGTTCTGCAGTCTCCAGTTTCCGATGCAGGGAGCGTTGGGGGACGCCTTTCAGTTGAGTTGGAGCTCTCAGCTCCTTTATGCGTTTCCTCCCATACCCTTGATTCCTCGGGTTCTGAGGAAGATTTGCCAAGACCGGGCCCAAGTCATCTTGATCGCTCCGGATTGGCCGAGAAGGGTGTGGTACACGGATCTTCTTCACCTCTCTTCGCACCCTCCGCTCCGTCTCCCTCTCAGGGCAGACCTCCTCTCGCAGTCGCAGGGGCAGGTTCTTCACCCCCACCTCCAGAGCTTGCACCTTCATGCCTGGAGATTGAACGGGGCAACCTGAGTTCGTTCTCTCTCCCACCTGATGTGGTGGATGTTATTTTATCGTCCAGGCGACACTCCACCAAGTCCATTTACTCTTCCCGTTGGTCTAAATTTGTTAAATGGTGTGGAGAGAGATCTATTGACCCTTTGAAGGCTCGTTTATCTCATGTTTTGAGTTTTTCACTTTCCTTAGCGCAGCAGGGTTTTGCTGTAGCTACTGTAAAAGGTTACTTATCGGCTTTATCGGCCTTTATTTGTTTGCCGGATCAGCCGTCTTTGTTCAAATCTCCGGTTGTGATGAGATTTATTAAAGGACTTACAAACATGTTTCCTCCACTCCTTTCATCATGCCTCAGTGGGATTTGAATCTGGTACTCACTTTTCTTATGGGTTCTCCATTTGAGCCCCTTCATAGTTGCCCTTTGCGGCTTCTTACTTTTAAAACGGTTTTCTTAATTGCCATTACCTCGGCTAGGAGGGTAAGCGAGTTGCAGGCTCTTAGCTCTAAGCCTCCTTTTCTGACCATTCATGTAGATAGGTTGGTTCTGAGGACCAGGGCTGCTTTCCTTCCCAAAGTGGTTACCCCTTTTCATTTGGGGCAGTCCATTACCCTTCCTGCCTTTTATCCTCCCCCTCACCCTTCCAAGGAGGAGGAGAGACTTCACCGCTTGGACCCAAAGAGAGCGGTCAGTTTTTATCTGGACAGGACCAGAGAATTGAGACTTGATGACCAACTCTTCGTGGGTTATGTTGGTCGGATGAAGGGTAAAGCTGTGCTCAAGCGGACTCTGTCAAGATGGATTATCCTCTGCATAAAGATCTGCTACGCCCTGGCCAACAAGGAAGCTCCTGAAGGTATCAGAGCTCATTCTACTAGAGCAAAGTCTACTACATCTGCTTTGGCTAGAGGTGTACCAGTGCATGAAATTTGTAAGGCAGCAACTTGGGCCTCCCTCCATACCTTTGCAAAGCATTATTGCCTAGACTCTGAGGTTAGGAGGGATGGCCATTTTGCTCGTTCTGTTTTGCAAGATTTTTTGGTTTAGTCAGGTGGACACCCTCCTCCTGGAGAGGTACGGCTTGGGGATTCTATTCAAAGGTGAGGAATCCACAGGCAGAAGTATCCATCAGAAGAACAAGTTACTTACCTTCGGTAACGCTTTTCTGGTGGATACAATATCTGCCTGTGGATTCCTCACTGACCCACCCGCCTCCCCGTTGTCCACCTGTTTCTACCAAAATGTGTTGGATTTAATAAGTCATGATCATGTTGAAGTTTTGATAGTGAGAAATGCTATTTCACTATGTCTTTATTGATTATGTAATTGTGAATTTATATATGTGTATATACTTGGAATGCCATGTGTGCATTTGAAAATGTGTCGGTCCGCCCGTTTGCCTCGGTGGCACGGAAAAAATGGGTGGAACTGACGTCAGCACGCCGACGAGGTCTTCTTATGGCTCCGATGACGTCTTACGGAGTCGCGAGCGGAGCCGTGCTATTGTGACGTCCTCGTCGTCGTGGGAGAGCTGGGAAAGATTTTCCGCGGAATTGCTGGCGCAATGGGTATTCAAAAGGTGAGGAATCCACAGGCAGATATTGTATCCACCAGAAAAAGCGTTACCGAAGGTAAGTAACTTGTTCAATTGTTCCCTCCGGCTGTTGACCATCAAAACAGCCTTCTTAGTGGCGATTACATCTGCCTGGAGGGTGAGTGAGTTGCAGGCGTTATCTTGTTCGCCTCCTTATCTTACGTCCTTTCCGGACAAAGTGATGCTTCGCACCAGGGCATCCTTTTTGCCAAAGGTTGTGACCCCATTCTCTCTGGGTCAGTCCATCACTTTGCCCACCTTCTTTGCTCCCCGTATCCCTCCAAAGAAGAGGAGCGGCTCTACCGTCTGGACCAAAAAGAGCGTTGTCATTCTACCTTGACCGTACAAGAGAGTTCCGGGTGGATGACCAAGTCTTTGTGGGGTACGTGGGAGCAAAGAAAGGAAGTGCAGTGCAGGAAAGGACCATCTCTCGCTGGGTTGTTCACTGCATCAAGATCTGTTATGCCTTGGCAAAGAAGCAGCCCCCTGAGGGATTAAGGGCCACTTCCGCTAGGGTAAAGGCTGTTACTGCGGCCTTGGCTCGTGGTGTCCCAGATCAAGACATCTGTGAGGCAGCGACGTGGGCTTCTTTGCAAAACATTACTGCCTTGATGGCCAGGTGCGCAGGGATGGACAATTTGCCAGTTCCGTCCTGCAAGACTTCTTAGTTTAGGATGTGAGTCCGTAACCCACCGCCAGGATGGTATGGCTCGGGTATCTGATTCAAAGGTAAGGAATCTGCAGCTAGAAGTCTCTATCAGATGAACAAGTTATTTCCCTTCGGTAACGCATTATCTTGTAGAGACTCTATCTAGCTGCATATTCCTTACAGCCCCAACCATGCCTCCCCACATTGTGGACTGATATTGTAGGACTAGGGTTGTTTCCCCCTTTCAGGGCCCTTGCTTTTGCACACAACTACGTCAGTTACTTTGTGGGTCTGCGCTTCTGGTGTCCGCACGCCTGGGTGGCGCCTAAATAGACACCGCAATGTCATAACCGACGCTAACGACGTCACGCGGAGCCGAATGAAGCCTCCCGACGTTGTGCGCAAGGGGTATTGCTCAGTTTCCGGATCCAGCCTGACGCCTGGGAAATTCATAGGTAAGGAATCTCCAGCTAGACAGAGTCTCTACTAGATAATGCGTTACCGAAGGTAAGTAACTTGCTCATCAGGTCCTCAGGGAGGGCCTTTTTGGCCATTCTGTCCTGCAGGACTTTTTCGTTTAAAACTTTTCTGCAATCCCTCCTCTGGGGATGGTATTGCTTGGGTATCTGATAAGGAATCTGTGGCTAGATGTTTCAATCAGATGTACAAGTTACTTTCTTTCGGTAACGCCTTATCTGGTAGAGACAAGATCTTTTTAGTGTCAGGCTTGTTTCCCTTCAGGGATCTAGTTGTTTTTAACACACAAGAGTCACTCACTTTATGGCTCCACACTTCTGGCTTGGAAAGTCATGAACAATACTGACGTCAGCGTGCCGGGGTGGCGCCTATATAGACAACGCAGATGTCACAACGATGACGAACCTGACGCCTACGACGTCACGCAGAGTTGACCGATGCCACCTATCACCGCGCAGGGGTACTGCTATCAAGATTTTTCCAGATGCAGCCTGACGCCTGGAAGTTCACAGGTAAGAAATCTGAGGCTAGATCATGCATGTCTCTACCACATAAGGCATTACCGAAGGTAAGTAACTTGTCCATTGAGTTGTCATCCCTAAGTTTGAAGCCTTCCTTCACGACTTTCTTCCCTAACAATTTGGGTCTTAGAAACAGGGCTGCTTTCCTGGCAAAAGCTGATACTCCCTCCTATTTGGGTCAGTCCATCACCCTTCCTACTTTCAATCCTCCTCCACATCCATCTAAAGAGGAGGAAAGGTGTCATCAATTGGACCCCAAAAGGGCTGTCAGTTTTTACGTGGACAGGACACGTAATTTTAGGCTGGATGACCAGCTGTTTGTGGGATACATTGGCAAAATGAATGGAAAGCCAGTTCACAAAAGGACTTTGTCAAAATGGATCATCCATTAAATGAAAATCTGCTATGCCATGGCACACAAGGAACCTCCAGAAGGTATTTGTGCTCACTCTACTAGAGCTAAATCTTCTTCCTCTGCTTTAGCTAGAGGTGTCCCTGAGGTAGATATTTTTAAGTCAGCAACTTTGACCTCCCTCCACACGTTTGCGTAGCACTGTTCTTTAGACAACAAAGTGTGGAGGGTCGGTCATTTTGCTCATTCTGTTTTACAGGTTTTTTTGGTATAGGCAGACATGCACCCACCTGCAGGGGCGGGACTGATTGTTTACTCTAGTCAAAAGGGGAGGAGTCCGCAGGTAGATGTATCACTCAGAAGAACAAGTTACTTACCTTCGGTAACACTTTTTCTGGTGGATACATTATCAACCTGCGGATTCCTCAGTGACCCTGCAACCTCCCTGTTGCTTGTCTGCACATAACAAAAGGAAGTCTGTTTGTATATTCTGTATGTATATGAGTTTTCATATGTAAATCTTTGGTTTAGAGTTCAAATTCTATTGTTACATATTGATGTTAGTTTCACTCATTTGTCTCGAAGGCACATAAAAAATAGGTGGAAACTGACGTCAGCACTCCAATAGGGCTTCTTATGGCTCCAGTGACATCACGTGGGCCGCTTTCTGAGCCATGTGCATTGTGATGCCCCTGTTGACAAAAGCTTCCAAGAAAGTTTCCACAGAATGCTGGTGCCTGGGATATCCAAAAGGTGAGGAATTCGCAGGTAGATACTATATCCACCAGAAAAAGTGCTACTGAAGGTAAGTAACCTGTTCTTTTTGGCTGAAGTTCGGTTAATGCCATTCTCTACTTTACATAACCTGCTCTGTACTTCAATTCCAGTGCACTTTTATTCTTAGTCATCTGTTTCCCTGGTAGCAAATTTCCACGTACTACTCTCCTTTGTGCTTGCATTATGTATCCTTATTTTTCAATTTGCTTTTTTTAGAGACTCTACCCACTCCTCGTCCAGGTAAGAGGATTCCTGTTTCATTTAACGCATCCGCATGAGGTCAAAAGATTTCTCCACTTTCAGAAGGTAGAGAAGTGAGCACATTTTGAACGGAGTCCTCAGTTGCAGACCACTGTCATGGTGCCTAATATTTCAGGCACAAGAGAGATTTATTAAATGTATCTGAAAGAGACACGTTAGTGACAGATTCCTTACCTTAGAATATCCCCAGGCGTCAGGCTGGATCCGGAAAAGTTTTTGCGTAGCAGTACCCTTCGCGCGTCGGTGGCGGCGTCGTGCGGCTCCGCGTCCGTCGTCGGCGTCGTGATCGCCGGGATGACGTCGCGGGCAGTACTTAGGCGCCGCCCCTGCGCGCTGACGTCAGTTCTTCTTTTCCGCGCCAGTAAGCGCAGATCCGGGAAGAGCAGTGCCTAGTCACTTTTTGACTATCTTTTTGTGAAATTTTTCACTGTTCTCTTCAACGAGTCTTCACGACTCCTAAGGTGTCGTAGGGATGCCCGGCTTTAAGCCCTGCGAGGTATGTGGTCGTATGATGTCCATCACGGACCCCCACCTCGAGTGTCTCTTCTGCCTCGGCCGAGGCCACGACACGAAGTCGTGCCCTGACTGCCGGAAACTTCATCCGAAGGCTTTGCGAGAGCGGTCTCGAAAGCTCCTTGAAGTCCGGCAGTCGGCTCCGCGCCGCAGCAAGCCCCGGTCCCGGGAGAGGTCGAGGGCCGGACGCGGAGTCCCCGCCGTTCGTCGGAATCCAAGTCTTCGCGCTCCTCCGGTAAGTCGAAGCACAAGAAGTCTAAGCGGCGTCATCGCTCTAAGACTTCGCCTCGCCCGGTCGCGCGACTCGGCTGAGGTCCCTGTCGGCACCGTCCCGCCCCCGCGGCCCCGGACGTGCCTGTCGAGGTGCCCCCGCATTACCCGTCCTTCCCGGGTTCGGGGCGACTCCGGCCGAGCTACAGAAATTCCTGTCGGCCATGGCCCGCCTCTTCGGGCCTCAAGGTCCCTCCGGTGCGCCTTCGGGCCCCGCGGGCCAGATGGGGTTGCTCCGGCGTCGCCGTCGACTCCGGTCCCGGCGTCGCCTGTCCCACCAGCCTTCGTCCCGGCCTCGGCTCCGGCCCGGCCTCGACCCCGGTTCCGGTGGTGCCGCAACCTCCATCGGCGCCGGTTGACCTAACCACGCCTCCGCCGGCGCCGATGTCCCCGGTGCCGTTTCCGGCGCCGTCCGGGGCTCCGGGCGGCGTCGTTCCCGGTTCTCCCGGGTCCGGACATGGAGCCGGACCGGCGTCGCCCGGCGCCGGTTCCAGCGCCGATGAGGCCTTGGGTCCCTTATGTCCCTCCTCCTCCATCTTTTCAACCTGAGGAGGACCAGGAGAGCTGGGAGGGGTCTGGCGACCCTCTCACACAACAGTGCGAGTTTGACCCGGACTGGGTTGAGGAACTTAGGGATGCCAGTGGGCTGGATACCTCCCCGACTCTGGCATGCTGTCTCCTCCCGTGGCAACGGAGGAGGGGGCTAATTTTGCAACGGTGTTGCGTAGAGCTGCTGGAGCCTTAAATCTCCAGTTGCCTACAGTGGCCGTCAGGACTAACCTCCTGACTGAAGTGCTTCAGCCGGCGGCCTCCTCTTCGGAGCCTGTGCTGCCGTTCAACGATGCACTCACTGGCGTTCTTTTGGGTGCCTGGTCCAAACCCACCACAGGGGCTCCTGTGGATAGGAACGTGGCCCGACGCCATCGCCCGGCTCCGGGCGACCCCCTGTTTCTCTCCCAACACCCCACCCCTGAGAGCTTGGTTGTCCAAGCCTCTGCCTCCCAAACAGCCTTCCCTACCGCCCCTCCGGATAGGGAATCCAAGCGCCTGGATCACTTTGGGAAGAAGGCTTTCTCTTCCTCCAGTGCTGGCTTGCGGTCTGTTAATACCGCTTGCCTCTTGGGCCGATACACCCACTCCCTGTGGGATTCGGTGGCTGATGTTTTGCCGCAGTGTTCTGAGGAGGTCCAGACACTGCTTACCCGCGCTATTGCGGAAGGGCGTGATGCGGCTAAGTATACCATCCGCTGTGGCCTTGATACCGCCGACTCGCTGGGCAGATCGCTTGCAACGACGGTGGCGCTGCGTCGCCACGCCTGGCTGAGAACCACTGGTTTTTCAGGGGATGTCCAGAATACTCTCATGGACATGCCCTTTGATGGAGTCGGTCTCTTTGGTTCAAAGGCGGACCATGCGCTGGAGCGTTTCAAGGATTCACGGGCTACTGCTAAGTCCTGGGCCTTGCTGTTGTGCGCCCTCCGCAAACGTCTGCTTTTCGCCCCTTTCGTGGCCACGGAAGGGGCGCCCAGTCACGTCCACAGCCCGGCCAACGGCCCGCGCAGCAAGCGCCTTCGCGTGGCCGAGGGCGTGGATACCGCCGTGGCGGTTCGGGCAACCAGCGTGCGGGTCAGGCCACCACCTCCAACCCGTCCGCGGCCTCCAAGCCCTCCTAGTCCCTCCTTTCAGGTGCACAGCACGCCAGTCGAGGGCAGGGTCCGCCATCACCTTCACCACTGGCGTCCCATCACCTCGGACAAGTGGGTCTTGGACATTGTCCGAAGGGGCTACTCCCTCCCCTTCGAGACCACCCCCAGCCATGCCACCTCAATTCCACCGCATGTCAGGGGATCACTTGGTGCTTCTACAGAAGGAAGTCACGGCCCTCTTGGCCAAGAGGGCCATCGAGCATGTTCCGACCCCAGAAGTAGGGCGTGGTTGCTACTCCCACTACTTTCTGGTGCCCAAAAAGGACAAGGAGGACATGCGTCCTATCTTGGACCTCCGGAACGTCAATCGCTTCCTCCGGAAGGAGAAGTTCAAGATGCTCACCCTAGCTCAGGTCTTGACTGCCCTCGACCCCGGAGACTGGTTGGTAGCGTTGGACTTGCAGGACGCCTATTTCCACATCCCCGTCCTGCCGGCCCACCGGCGTTACCTTCGGTTCACGGTAGGCCTCGAGCATTTTCAGTTCACCGTGCTCCCCTTTGGCCTTACCAGTGCCCCTCGGGTGTTCACGAAAGTGATGGCGGTGGTCGCAGCTCATCTGCGCCGGGCAGGGGTTTCAGTCTTCCCCTACCTCGGCGACTGGCTGCTGAAGGCGGGCTCGTCCCAGGCAGTTGTCTCCCACCTCCAGACTACGGCCGAACTCCTGCACTCGCTGGGGTTCTCCATCAATGTGCCAAAGTCGCATCTGATTCCTTCTCCACAGCTCCTTTTCATCGGAGCAGTTCTGGACACGACGCAGTTTCGGGCCTATCCTCCCGAACGGCGAGTCCGGGATATTCAGGCTATGATTCCGATCTTTCAGCCCTTATCCTGGGTTTCGGTACGGATGACCCTGAGGCTGCTGGGCCTCATGGCCTCCTGCATCCTGCTGGTCACTCATGCCAGATGGCATATGCGGGCTCTGCAGTGGGACCTGAAGTTCCAGTGGGCGCAGCACCAGGGCGACCTGTCCGATCACGTCCAGATCTCGGAGGGGACTGCAAAACAGTTGCAGTGGTGGCTCTCGAACCGGCAATGGGTCATGGGCAGATCCCTCTCCCTTCCCCAGCCAGAGCACACAGTTGTGACGGACGCGTCCCTTCTGGGATGGGGCGGTCACATGGGAGAGGCGGAGATCAGAGGCCTCTGGTCTCCGGCGGAGTCCCGGCTCCATATCCAGCCTTCTGGAGCTCCGGGCGATCCGACTTGCACTCAAGGCATTCCTTCCCTCTGTCAAAGGGAAGGTAGTGCAGGTGTTCACAGACAACACCACTGCCATGTGGTACTGCAACAAACAAGGCGGGGTGGGGTCGTGGACCCTTTGTCAGGAGGCTCTGCGCCTCTGGACATGGCTGGAACACCAGGGCATGTTCCTGGTGGTTCAACACCTGGCAGGTTCCCTGAACGCCAGGGCGGACGAACTCAGCCGCAGGTGCATGATGGATCACGAATGGCGTCTTCACTCGGAAGTGGCGCAAGGACTCTTTCTACAGTGGGGAGAGCCTTGGTTAGATCTATTCGCCACCGAAGAGAACGCGCAATGTCATCAGTTCTGCGCGTTGGAATTTCCAAGGCGGCACTCGCTCGGCGGCGCTTTCCGTCACGAGTGGAGTTGCGGTCTATTGTACGCCTTTCCGCCTATACCACTTCTACCCAGAGTGTTGAAGAAGATTCGGCACGACCGGGCCCAAGTCATTCTTGTGGCTCCGGACTGGGCTCGAAGAGTTTGGTATCCCGAGCTACTCAATATGAGCGTAGATCCCCGATCCGTCTGCCTCTTCGGGAGGATCTTCTGTCGCAGCAGCAGGGGACGGTCCTCCACCCGAACCTGTCCAGTCTACACCTGCTTGCGTGGAGATTGAGCGGCGGCAGTTGATTCCTTTCGACTTGCCTCCCGAAGTTTGTGATGTGATTCTGGCAGCCAGGCGTCCCTCCACTAAGGTGGTATACGCCTGCAGGTGGAACAAATTTGTGGCATGGTGCACAGCAAAGGCTGTGGATCCCCTTTCTGCCCCTCTTTCTGAGGTCCTTCTGTTCCTTCTCTCTCTGGCCCAACAGGGTTCTGCCCTGGGTACCATCAAGGGTTATCTTTGTGCTATCTCGGCCTTCCTCAGGCTCCCTGATCAGCCCTCCCTTTTCAAGTCCCCTGTTGTTAACAGGTTCTTAAAGAGCATTACTCACCTCTTCCCTCCTGTTCCGTTTGTGATGCCTCAGTGGGACTTAAACTTGGTTCTTACCTTTTTAATGTGCGCTCCCTTTGAGCCTCTACATAACTGTCCTCTTCGTCTTCTGACTCTGAAGACAGCCTTTCTGGTGGCCATCACCTCCGCTCGGCGGGTGAGTGAGCTCAGGCTCTATCTTGCAAACCTCCCTTTCTGTCTGTTCATCCAGACAAGGTTGTTCTTCGGACGCGTCCGTCCTTCTTGCCAAAGGTGGTTACTGCTTTCCACATTGGGCAGACCATCACTTTGCCCACCTTCTTTCCGCCTCCGCATCCTTCCAGAGAGGAAGAGAGGCTCCACCGTCTGGACCCAAAACGTGCGCTCTCCTTCTATATTGACCGCACAAAACACTTCCGGGTGGATGACCAGCTCTTTATTGGCTACGTGGGCGCCAAAAAGGTCGGGCGGTGCACAAGAGGACCATCTCCCGCTGGGTTACCTTGTGCATCAAGACCTGCTATTCTTTGGCTAAAAGGAGCCTCCTGTTGGGCTGCGTGCCCATTCCACCAGGGCAACGGCTGCTACCACGGCCTTGGGCCGCGGTGTTCCGCTGCCGGTTATCTGTCAGGCAGCTACGTGGGCCTCGCTGCACACGTTTACAAAGCATTACTGCCTTGACAGTCAGGTCCGGAGGGACGGCTTCTTTGGCCGTTCTGTCCTCCAGGACTTCCTTGTCTGATCTTTGTTCGCAGACCCACCACCGGGGTTGGTATTGCTGGGGTATCTATTCTAAGGTAAGGAATCTGTCACTAACGTGTCTCTTTCAGATGCACAAGTTACTAACTTGTGTAACGATATATCTGTAAGAGACAGTAGTTAGTGACAGATTCCTACCGCCCACCATCCTCCCCGTTCTGCGAACTGATTTCTAGGGTTAAGGACATCCCTTTCAGGGCCCTAGTATTTTTCAGACACCTATGTCAGCTTCTTGCATGGCTCTGCGTTCCTGGCGCGGAAAGTCGTGTACAGAACTGACGTCAGCGCGCAGGGCGGCGCCTAAGTACTGCCCGCGACGTCATCCCGGCGATCACGACGCCCGACGACGGACGCGGAGCCGCACGGCGCCGCCTACCGGCGCGCAAGGGTACTGCTACGCAAAAAACTTTCCGGATCCAGCCTGACGCCTGGGGATATTCTAAGGTAAGGAATCTGTCACTAACTACTGTCTCTTACAGATATATCGTTACACAAGTTAGTAACTTGTGCACCACTGCTATATGTGATTTGGGCACCTATATTGTAATGTCAATGTCACTAAATTTCTGTATATCAGTCTTAATGCAGTGCACTGCTTTTTATTGCTATGTTTCTTCTATGAAAGGCCTTTGTGTTTAAGGAGCTGAAATTGGACTGTGGAAACCGTGGTGCTTATTTAGTCTCCAACACTTGACCGAAGTAATGAATGTACTGATGGATACATCTGCCTGTAGATTCCTCACCTTTTGAATTACCCCATGCGCAGCATTCCACAGAAACTTTTTTCATAGCTCTCCCACGTCGACGAGGACATCACAATGGAACGGCTCTGCTCGCGACTCCGCGTGACATCATCGGAGCCATAAGAAGACCTCGTCGGTCTGCTGATGTCAGTCCCCTTTTTTACGCGCCGTCGATGCGTAACGGTTTTTCTGGACTCTCCATTTCTTCGTAGTTTAACATTGTTACAGTCGTCTGTAATTGTAGCAAGGCAATGGCTGCTCAGAAGAAGTCTGGGTTTAAAACTTGTAGGGAATGCGGGGGACATATGTCCATCAAGGACACCCATGATGATTGTCTTTGGTGCCTGTCATCCGACCATGACGTCGAGGGATGTTCTTCGTGTCGCCAGATGAATCCGAAGGCCCTTAAGGAGAGGGAAGCAAAACTGTTAATGGCCAGGGCGAAGAAGCAGAAGAAGGGCTGGAGAAGAACAAGATCGAAGTCAAAGTCACCGACTCTGCACACCTCGAAGTCGTTGTGGAAGAACAAGAAGAAGCGGCGTCATGGCTCTAGACGTCGCTCTTCTAAGGATAAGACACCAAAGTCGGGGTCCCCAGCTTTACGGCGTCACAAGTAGGATGAAGTCTCGCCTTCCCCTTCACCTCAGGTGACTTCGGCTCATTCTTCGACTCCAAGGGGCTCTCTGGTGCCCAGGGAAGCGACTCCTTCACCTCCGACCACTCCGGTGTCTCCGGCGCTACAGCCAGACCCAGCCTTATGACCTCGGGCTGTTCCTAAGCAGGCGGTTCCGGATCCGAACCCACCTTTTCCGGCTCCAGGTACGGATCCTTCGCATTTTTTAAATGCAATGTATGGCATGTTTGCCAGAGCGGCGAACCCTTCCGGTGCGCCTTTTGGCCCTGTGGGACCGCTGTCATTCAACATGGTCTTACCACCTCATTATGCCAAGGCACCTTTTATGCCATTTATGCTGATGACCCCGAATTGGCCTCTCCCGACGCCGAGGTTCTCGACGCCGATACCATCCCAGTAGGGTAGGATGGATTTTTCTCCGGCGCTGTCAGGCTCCGGTCCGGCGCCGTCTCGACTTCGTGTGGCGCCGACGACCCAAGATAAGGTTAAGAAGAGAGGCGCAGAGGCTTCTGGAGCAGAAAGAATTCCAGGAGCAGCAGGAAGAGGCTGAGGAAGGGGAAATAGTGGATCTCATGCACAGGTTTGAAGGGCTTCAGGAAGCTAGCGGGCTGGAAATGTCACCAGAGTGGGAACTTTCTTCTCCTAAGAGTCTTCCTTCACAGGAGGTCTCCTCCTACCACTCAGTCATCAGGACTGTGGCTGATCTTTTAGACTTGCAGTTGCCCACTGCGGAGATTAAATCAAACATCTTAACAGAGGTTCTTCACTCTCCTTCATCAGTGGTAGAGCCTCTGCTCCCATTCAATGAGACTTTGACGGAGCCCATTCTAGAACTATGGCAAAAGCCTATGTCTGCCTCAGCTGTGTCCAGATCGGTGCCAAGGCGGTACAAAGCTGCGCCTGGGGATCCAGCTTTTTATCTACACACCTGTCTCCTGAGAGCTTAGTGGTTCAGGCGTCAAGCTCTTCGAAGCAATCTTCTGGCTCTTTTCTGTCCACTCCTGGAGATAGGGATTCAAAAAGATGGAGCAGTCGGCGAAATAGGTGTTTTCATCAACCAGTATGGCTTTAAAGTCGACAATTGCAACATGCCTACTTGGTCGCTACATCCATGAGTTGATGGATTCGGCTAAAGAGGTGATCCGTAAACTCCCAGAGGATGTCCAGGGCCATTTTGCAGAGGTGCTGTCGGACACTCAAGCTGCGGCCCGTCAGGTTATTCAATCTGGGCTCGACACGGATGACTCTGTTGCTAGAGTGATGGGTTCCTCAGTGGCCACCAGGAGGCACGCCTGGCTGAGGGGGTCTGGCTTCTCTCCGGATGTTCAGACCACCCGTTTATATTTACCTTTGGATGGCTCTAGACTTTTAGAATCTAAGGCGGACGCAGCGCTTTAAAGACAGCAGAGCCACCACTAGATCACTAGGCCTGCAGTCTCAACTTAGGGGCTTTGGTTACTGAAGATTTCGGGGCTTTGGAAAGGCTACTCCAGTTTGGGCGCAGCAGCAACAGCAACAACACTGCAGGCGAACCCGCTGTATAGAACATACAGAGGGAAAGGTAGAGGTCGCCTGCGAGGCTCAGCTTGCCAGCAGGTCTCCTCCTCCTCCTCTCCTGTTCCCCCTAATGGTTCCGCAGGGAAGCAGCTCTAGATCCCCATCTTAGAGCATGTTGGACCCGTGGGAGGTCTTGTGTCTCATTTTCTACGAAATTTGAAATCTATTACATCAGATCTCTGAGTTTTGGATCTCGTAGAAAATGGATACGCCCTTCCTTTCCGGGAATTTCCCCCTCCTTTCCCCCTCGTCAGGGTTGGTGTTCGGAGGGCCATCTGTTGCTTCTGCAGCAGGAGTTTCTATCTTTGCTACAGAAAGGTGCGATAGAGGCAGTTCCGGAGCAGGAAAGGGGTCAGGGGTGCTACTCCCGGTATTTCCTGATCCTAAAAAGAACGGGCGATTGAGACTGATCCTAGACCTCAAGATCTTGAATTTTTACCTCAAACAGGAGAAATTCAAGATGTTGACCCTAGCTCGGGGTCTTCTGGCGTTGCAGCAGGAAGACTGGATGGTGTCGATCGATTTACAGGATGCGTATTTTCACATTCCCATCCTGAAGTCGCATCGAAGTATCTCCGTCTTACGGTGGGATCCCAACATTACCAATTTGCGGTCCGTCTGTTTGGTCTTACATCCGCACCACAGGTTTTCACAAAGGTGATGGCGGTGGTAGCAGCGCATCTCAGAAGGTTGGGGATTCCTGTTTTCCCCTATCTGGATGACTGGCTGCTCAAAGCGAAGTTTCCAGACATGGTGCTGCACCATCTGCAAGTGACAATGCGGCTGTTGTTCGACTTGGGTTTTTCGATAAATGTACCCAAATGTCACTTGGTGCCCTCTCAGCGCAATCTGTTCATAGGGGGTAGTACTGGACACTACTGTGAGTCGTGCTTTTCCGCCTTCTCAGAGGATTATAGACATCCAGGCTATGATTCCAATGTTTCAAGATGGGGTGGCTATCCCCGTCCTGAAGTTCTGCGCCTGCTCGGCCTGTTTGCTTCCTGCATACTGTTGGTCAACCATGCACACCGGCAAATGAGGGCACTCCAGTGGTGCCTCCGCAGGCAGTGGTTTCAACACAACAGAGATCTCAGGGAGGTGGTCAGAATCTCCAGAGACGCTGCAGTGGAGCTGTCATAATGGAGTGTTCCAGGCATCCTGTCTCAAGGGAAGCCTTTTTAACCTCCTTCTCTGGTGGCCACAGTGAATACGGATGCCTCCACTCTGGGGTGGGGAGATCATCTGGGGGATTCTGGAGGTCAAGGGCCTTTTGTCTCCAGAGGAAAGATTGTTTCACATCAATCTTCTAGAATTGCAGGTGATTCGTTTGCCTCTCAAGGCTTTTCTTCCCTCCCTTTGCAGTCAGTCAGTTCAGGTCCTGACAGACAACACTACCGCGATGTGGTACATCAACGAACAGGGATGAGTACGGTTGTATCGTCTCTGCAGAGAGGCTCTGCGACTCTGGTCCTGGGCTCAGGACCATCAGATTTGTGTAATTGCAAATCATCTGGCTGGGGTGCTGAATGTGCGTGCAGTCTCAGTCGGCAATACTCCGCCGATCACGAGTGGCGTCTTCATCCGGAGGTGGTCCATAACATTGTCAGGATGTGGGGGTTTCCTCGGTTGGACCTATTTGCCACTCATGAGAAGGCGCCCTGCCCGTCATTCTGTAGTCTCCAGTATCCGATGCAGGCAGCGTTAGGGGACGCGTTTCAGTTAGATTGGGGCTCTCAGCTTCTTTACGCGTTCCTTCCCATACCCTTGATTCCTTGGGTTCTGAGGAAGGTTCGTCAAGACCGGGCCCAAGTCATATTGATTGCCCCGGATTGGCCAAGAAGGGTGTGGTACACAGACCTTCCTCACCTCTCATCGCACTCTCCGCTCTGTCTCCCTTTCAGGGCAGACCTCCTCTCGCAGTCGCAGGGGCAGGTTCTACACCCCCACTTCAGAGCCTGCACCTTCATGCCTGGAGACTGAACGGGGCAACCTGAGTTATTTCTCTCTCCCACTGGATGTGGTGGATGTTATATTATCGGCTAGGAGACACTCCACCAAATCTGTTTATTCTGGTAGGTGGGCCCGGTTCGTTAAATGGTGTGAAGAGAGATAATTGACCCTTTGCAGGCCCATTTATCTGATATTCTGAGTTTCGCGCTTTCCTTGGCTCAAAAGGGTTGTGCAGTAGCAACTGTTAAAGGCTACTTGTCTGCTTTATATACACACAAGAGGGAGGAGGTGGTCCGAGGAGAAAGTTTTAAGACCTGTGAGGGTTAGCTCCCCTGTCTTCTAATAATAACACAATATAGAACCCTCTGGTCTAAACTCCAAACAAAAGTAAGTGAGACTATCCAAATTGAGCCTTTAGCGTCCCTTGGGGTGTCCCTTTATTAGGAAGAAATCCCTCACCCACCATAGGTGGCATGCTTCATCATTTGGATTCTCCTCGTAACAGCAATGCCTAGTCCTGCCACAGGCTACAACCCCCTCTCTGAGAGGGAGCAGCTCAGGGATATTTTTGTTCCTAGTTTAGGCTATTCTAAATCCAACAATGATGAATGGCAAACTAGGTTAGGTGAGATACGCAGTGCAAAAGGGTATAGTAATGGTGAGAAGGTAAAATAAAACTGGCTACCAGGTACGCAATATACCTTTATGAACATGTCCTGGGGCCAGGATTACAAACAGGGCACTGGCAGGGGTAACATATACCTGCGAATTGGTGACAAAAAAAGTTCTTCATGTTTCAGCCTGTTGACCCTCAATAGAGGTGTCGTGGCTTTTGTCAGGACCAACGCGTGCTGCTGCTTGCTACAATAATTTGTCCACAATTACTATATAGAGTGGTAATCGATAATCATGAAAGATTTCGTGAAAAATGTCCTAAGTGTTTCTCAAATCAATAGGTAAACAGTGAAAAAAGAATACAAAACCAGTGATCTTTTTCTTCTCTGGAGATTCACTGGTGGTACCTATGCAGGAACATAATCATAAAGGAACTGGTTAAAATAATCTCAAAAAGGCATAGATGTATAATATGGACATTGTTACTCTTACTTTAAGTAAAATTGAAGCAATCTTTTTATGCTACATGACACAAAACAGTGTGTATTAACTCTGTAGATGCATACTAACAGAAAATATACCTATATCTTCATGTCTTACCCGTATGTTGCGGGAAAATAGCTGCACCTTAACCTGGCATGCAGCTCAGGGAAGGGGCACCGCTCTGTAAAAACATATGTGAGATGATTTAGTGAACTCACTCACATTTCTTATTTACACACATGATTGTTTACAAAATTGATCTGTCAGCTGTACCAGGGAAAGAGATCTAAAAAAGAGTAATCTGTTTTAGTAATACTTCACATATATCGTAACCCCGGGAGTATTTATCAGATGGGTTAGAAGGATTAGGGAGAGAGAACATAGAAGGGCGGCACTCCATCGTATGTCGGAGGATCATTTGGCCCTTCTCCGCCAGGAAGTTACGGCTCTCTTGGCCAAGGGAGCTATCGAACGCTTCCCTGTGCCGGAAGTAGGTGGTGGTTGCTACTCCCACTACTTCCTGGTACCCAAGAAGGACAAAGGCTTGCGTCCTATCTTAGACCTCAGGGACGTCAACCGCTTCCTCCGGAAGGAGAAGTTCAAAATGTTAATCTTGGCTCAGGTCTTGTCTGCCCTTGACCCTGGAGACTGGATGGTAGTGTTGAACTTGTGGGAGGCTTACTTTCACATTCCCGTCTTGCCTGCCCACCGACGTTACCTACGGTTCACGGTAGGGCACGAGCATTTTCAATTTACTGTGCTCCCCTTTGGCATTACCAGCGCCCCTCGGGTGTTCACGAAAGTGATGGCAGTGGTTGCACCTCATCTGCACAGATCAGGGGTTCCTGTCTTCCCCTATCTCAACGACTGGCTGTTGAAGGCGGGCTCGCCCCAGGCTGTCGTCTCCCACCTCCAGACTACGGCGAAACTCCTGCATTCGCTGGGGTTCACTATCAACATGCCGAAGTCGCACCTGATTCCCTCTCAGAGGCTCCTTTTCATCGGAGCGGTTCTGGACATAGCGCAGTTTCTGGTCTATCCTCCCGAGCAGCGAGTCCGGGATATTCAGGCTATGATACCGATGTTTCAGCCTCTATCCCGGATTTCGGTGAGAATGACCCTGAGGCTGCTGGGCCTCATGGCCTCCTGCATCCTGCTAGTGGATCATGCCAGATGGCATATGCAGGCTCTGCAGTGGGACCTGAAGTTCCAGTGGGCGCAGCATCAGAGGAATCTTTCCGATGTCGTCCAGATCTCGGAGGGGACCGCAAGTCAGTTGCAGTGGTGGCTCACGAACCAGGATTGGGTCAGCGGCAGATCCCTCTTCCTTCCCCAACCAGAGTTCACAGTAGTGACAGATGCGTCACTTCTGGGATGCGGCGGCCACATGAGGGAGGCGGAGATCAGAGACCTCTGGTCTCTGGCAGAAGTCCGGGCTCCACATCAACCTTCTGGAGCTCCGGGCGATTTGTCTTGCACTGAAGGCATTCCTTCCCTCTGTCAAGGGAACAGTAGTTCTTTGGCTAAAGAGAAACCTCCAGTAGGACTGCGCACCCACTCTACCAGGGCGACAGCAGCTACTACTTCTTTGGGACGTGGAGTTCCGCTGGTTGACATCTGCCAGGCAGCCACGTGGGCATCCCTGCACATGTTTACTAAGCATTACTGCCTGGACAGCCAAGTCCGGAGAGACTGCTTTTTCGGTCGTTCTGTTCTCCAGGACTTTCTGGTGTGAACTCGCAGACCCACCTCCGGGGTTGGCAGTACTGGTGTATCTATTCTAAGGTAAGGAATCTATATCTAATGGTCTCTTTCAGATGAACAAGTTGCTTACCTTCGGTAACGATGTATCTGTAAGTTACATACATTAGTTATAGATTCCTTACCGCCCCACCCATCATCCCCGTTCTGCGAACTGACTTCTAGGGATAGGGACTCCCTTACAGGGCCCTAGTTTTGTGCACCAGTGGTCAGTGTCTTGCATGGCTCTGCGCTTCTGGCTTGGAAAGTCATGTCAGAACTGACGTCAGCGTGCAGGGGCGGCATCTAAATAGACACCGCGACGTCATCCCGGTGAACATGACGCCGACGATGAACACAGAGTCGACCGACGCCACCTGCCGACGCGCAGAGGTACTGCTACGAAAAAATTTCACTGGATCTAGTCTGACGTCTGGGGGTAATTCTTAGGTAAGGAATCTATAACTAATGTATGTCTCTTACAGATATATTGTTACCGAAGGTAAGTAACTTGTTCATTACGTACCTGGTAGCCAGTTTTATCTTAACCATTACTATACCCTTTTGCGCTGCTCATCTCACCTGACCTAGTTTGCCATTCATCATTGTTGGATTTAGTATATCCTAAACTAGGAACAAAAATATCCCTGAGCTGCTCCCTCTCAGAGAAGGGGTCCCCCTTTGAGCCAATGCATAGTTGTCCGTTGAGACTTCTATCATTCAAGACAATTTTTCTAATTGCGATTACTTCTGCCAGGAGGGTTAGTGAGCTACAGGCTCTTAGTTCTAAGCCTCCTTTTACCTCCATTCATGCGGATAAGATGGTTCTTAGGACCAGAGCTGCTTTCCTGGCTAAGGTCACCCCATTCCACCTAGGGCAATTGATAACTTTACCCACTTTCTATCCTCCCCCTCACCCTTCTAAGGAGGAGGAGAGACTTCATCGCCTGGATCCTAAGAGAACAGTCAGCTTCTACCTGGACAGATCTAAAGACTTCAGGCTGGACGACGAACTCTTCATTGGTTACGTGGGGAAAATGAAGGGCAAGGCTGTCCACAAGCGAACACTGTCCAGGTGAATCATCCTCTGCATCAAGATATGCTACGCCTTGGCAAACAAGGAGCCTCCTGAAGGTATTTGAGCTCATTTCACCAGAGCCAAGTCTTCTTCTTCGGCTTTAGCCAGCGGTGTCCCTGTTGTAGACATCTGCAAGGTGGCAACTTGGGCTTCCCTCCACACTTTTGCGAAGCATTACTGCTTAGACTCAGAGGTGAGGAGAGACGGCCACGTTTCACTTTCTGTGCTGCATGATTTTTTGGTGTAGGTAGGCGGCACCCTCCTCCGGGAACGGGACAGCTTGGGGATTCATTTCAAAACGTGAGGAATCCACAGGCAGATGTAACCATCAGAAGAACAAGTTACTTACCGTTGGTTACGCTTTTCTGGTGGATACAGTATCTGCCTTTGGATTCCTCACTGAACCACCCGCCTCCCCGTTGCCTGCCTACTTATACCGAAAAGGTTTTTGGATATGAAATTCTTGTATTCCATTGTTATTCGAAATAATATGATGCTAGTCACTAGGAAATGTCTTTATTTTAGAATTTCCAGTTTTCATTTCTTCTTTGAATTGTATACTGTGTATACTTGTGAAATGTTGCTGGTTCACCTGTTCGCCTCGAAGGCACAGAAAAAAATGGGTGGAACTGACGTCAGCACGCCGACAAGGTCTTCTTATGGCTCCGATGACGTCACGCGGCCTCGTGACCCAAGCCGTTTTATTGTGACGTCCTAGTCGACGTGGGAGAGCTATGAATAAAGTTTCCGTGGAATGCTGGGCAAGGGGTAATTCAAAAGGTGAGGAATCCACAGGCAGATACTGTATCCACCAGAAAAAGCGTTACCGAAGGTAAGTAACTTGTTCATTTTGGCCAAATAGTATTGTTTCTCTTTGATAGTTTTAAAAACCTTTGCAAATATAGTTCTGATAGAGACTTCTAACTGCAGATTCCTCACCTTAGAATATTCCCCATGTGTCAGACAGGATCTGAAAAATCTTGAGTAGTACCTATACGTGACGGTAGGTGGCGTAGTTCGTCTCTGTGTCCACGTTGGAAGTGATGTTGCGGTGCACATTTAGGCACCATCCCGGCACGCTGACGCTTTCGTTCAGCGCCAACAGCATGGATCTGGAGAGCTCTGTCATTTTTCACCAACTTTTTTTTCAGTGTTTGTCGAACTTTTTGAGCTTTGCTCCCAGTGTGCTAGGGAAATGTCCCCTGCAAATCCTCCAGGTTTCAAGCCTTGCAGGGATTGTCACAGGCAGATGTCTATGTCGAATCCCCACTTAGTGTGTCTTTGGTGCCTGGGAAGCGAGCACAACCCCAAAGCCTGCACCAGATGCAAGTCGATGCACCTGAAGGCCAATCATAAGATGGCGGTGAAGCTCCCGGTGACGCAACAAAAAAGGCTCTGTGACATTCCCAGTCCTCTTCACGTGGAAAATCTCTGGGCCGTTATCAGAGCCTTTCCCGTAGACGATTCTTGCGATTCAAGACTAGCTGTCAAAGTCAGGTAAGTTGAAGAATCACAAAAAGAAGAAGTTGAAGCATTCTTTGTTTTCAACCTCTCGACCTCGTGCACCTAGACCCTGCTTCCAGACTTCACCTGTGGAGCTGGCGTCAGGGCCCACTCCATGCTACTCTGAGGTCCCCTGTGCTGGAGCGACGCCTTCCCAATTTAAGGAATTCTATGACACCGTGCTTGCCATCTTTGGGCCACCAACTCCCTCTAGCGTGCCTTTGGGCCCCACAGAGCCAAGAGGTCCCCCTGCTGGGTTACTGTCAATGATTCACCCCTTGACACCAGCCAGGCCCTCTGCATCCGCCCCCAGATTGACGCCATCAAAGGCACCTCCATCCACCCCTGCTCCACCTCCTCCAGCGCCATCCCCGGCACCACCAGCTCTGTTCGAGGACAAGCCGTTCACAGTCCCAACTCCAACCTTGTGCCGCCCAGGCACCACTTGACGTCATTGCGGGCACCGTCGGGATCTACCATTTCCTCACCTTTTTGCTCATTCACAGGCTCTATAATATTAATAATGAGATTTATAAAGCGCATAGCTATGTCAGCTGACGTGTTCCAGTGCTGGGGTATCAGTTTTATAAACCAGAGCACGAATGTAAGAATCCTAATCTAAATTAGCCTGAAAAGCCATGTTTTTAAATTCTTGCGGAAGACTATTTTAGATTTTTCTTGCCTGAGCCAGACGGGTAAGGAGTTCCACATCTTGACTGCCAAGTAGTTGAAGGAACGCCCTCCAATACAAGCTCTCTTGATTCTGGTGATCCATACAAAAGAGGCATCAGCTGATCTCAGATTTCTTTTAGGGAATTAAGGTGTGATCAGAGGGTTAAGATATTTAGGGCCTTTATGGTTGAGAATCTTGTGGCAATAGCACATGGCTTTGAAAGACAACTCATGCCTTAACGGAAGCCAGTGCAACACAGCTAGAGCTGGGGCCAATGGTGAGCGTCTAGGCAGATTTAATAGCAGCCGAGCCACCATATTCTGCACCTGCTGTAGTCTTCCTAATCATGCCTGAGGCACCCCAAGATACAGGACATTTCAGTAATCAGTCTCGACATGATTAAAGACTGGACCACTGTCTTTCTGGCTGCTTTTGGCAGAAAGACAAGAATTGTTTTAAGGTCTTTAAGGCCCCAAAGCATTGTCCTGCGAGACTTGTAATTTGATTGAAGTTTTCCGCATCCAATCTGATGCCAGGGGAACATTCTAAGGTATCACATCTGTGGCTAGATAATCTGAAAGAAACACGTTAGTTATAGATTCCTTACCTTAGAATTACCCCCAGGCGTCAGACTGGATCCGGAAAGTTTTTTCGTCAGCAGTACCTCTGCGCGTCGGAAGGTGGCGTCAGTCGGCTCTGCGTTCGTCGTCGGCGTCGTGGTCGCTGGGATGACGTCGCGATAGAAACATAGACGCCGCCCTCACGCGCTGATGTCAATTCTTTCTTTTTCCGCGCCAGCAAGCGCAGATCCGGAGAGAGCTGTACCCCCAGTCACTTCTTGACTGAGTTTTTTTGCGACTTTTGTCGACTTCGTTTTTGAGTCTCAACCGACTCCTGGTGCACGAGGGATGCCCGGTTTCAAGGCATGCGGTTCCTGTACCCGACTGATGTTGGTGATGAATCCGCATCCGTGTGCCTCTACTGCCTGGAGCACGACCATGACCCGAAGTCGTGCTCCGACTGTCGAACCATGGCCCCGTAGTCTTTGCGGGAACGGTCCCGAAAGCTCCTCGAGGCCCGGCAGTCGGCTCCGCTTCGCTCAAGGTCCCGGTCGCGTGGGAGGTTGAGGGACCGATCTCGGAGTCATCATCACTCCTCTTCTAAGTCTTCGCACTCGGGGTCAGGTAAGTCGAAGCACAAGAAGAAGTCAAAGAAGCATTGTCGCTCTTCGACTTTCTGTCGGCCGACGCGACGAAGGGTGCGGGTGGTGCCCCCCCCGCGGCTCCTTGTGCGGAGCCTTCAGGGTCGACTCCCGCCTTCCCTCCCTTCCCAGGACCCGGAGCGACCCCTGCCCAGCTTCGTCAATTTTACGAAGCAATGCACGCCATCTTTGGGCAGCCCGACTCCGCCGGCGCGCCTTCGGGCCCCGCGGACTCGGCTGGGGGCCCTAGGCCTTCAGCGCCGGCGGCTTCGGCACCGCAGGGCCTCCTTGGATCCAGGCCTGGATCCGAATCGACGCTGGTCGACCTCGTTACACCTCCATCGGCGCCGATTCCACCGGCACCACGTCCACAACCGACGCCGGCTGGACCTCCAGCCGGCGTCGACCCCGGCTTCCACCCCGATGTGGACACGGAGCCGGACCGGCGTCGGCCAACGCCGGATCTGGCACCGATGGGTAATTTTGTCCCTGTGTTCCACCCTGGCCATTTTCAGCCAGATTGGCAGCCAGAGGAAGGTGAGGAAGACTGGGAGGGGTCTGGTGACCCTTTGACAGACCAGTTGGAGTACGATCCGGACTGGAGAGAGGAACTGGGGGATACCAGTGGTCTGGATACCTCCCGAGACCTAGGCATGTTGTCTCCTCCTACCATGGCTGCGGAGGAGGGAGCGTCATACGCAGTGGTGTTGCGTAGGGCTGCCGAGGCTCTCAACCGCGAGCTTCCTATGGGGGCAGTCAGGACTAACCTCCTGACAGAGGTGCTTCAACCGGCAGCGCGCTCTTCGGAGCCCCTGCTCCCGTTTATTGAAGCCCTCACGGACATCTTTTTGGGCACCTGGTCCAGGCCCAACACGGGCTCCTGTGGACAGGATGATTGCCCGACGCCACCGCCCGGCCCCGGGCGACCCCACTTTCCTCTCCCAACACCCCACCCCTGAGAGCTTGGTGGTTCAAGCCTCCACTTCTAAAGGCGCCTTCCCTACCGCACCACCGGAAAGGGAATCCAAAAAGCTGGACCACCTTCATCGCCCAGCTGACCACCTTCATCGAAGAGAACTCCATCCTAGACGCCTCCCAGTCTGGATTCCGCAGCAACCACAGCACTGAGACCGCCCTCCTCGCCGCCACGGACGACATCCGCATGCTACTCGACCAGGGACACACCGCGGCCCTCATCCTTCTAGACCTCTCCGCAGCCTTCGACACCGTCTCTCACCGCACCCTCACAGCCAGACTTCACGACGCGGGGATACAAGGAGCCACCCTCAACTGGATCCACTCCTTCCTCTCCGGCAGAACCCAGAGGGTCAGACTCCCTCCCTTCCTCTCCGAACCCACCGACATCAACTGCGGAGTACCCCAAGGATCATCGCTCAGCCCCACGCTCTTCAACATCTACATGGCCCCCTCGCTGCCATCGTTAGACAGCAGGGACTCAGCATTGTATCCTACGCCGATGACACCCAGCTCATCCTCTCACTCACGAAGAATCCCGAAGACACCAGACTCTGCTTCCAGGAAGGAATGAAGAATGTGGCAGCCTGGATGAAGGACAGCTGCTTGAAGCTCAACTCAGAGAAGACCAAGGTCCTCATCCTCGGTCCCCACACCTCCGCCTGGGACGACACCTGGTGGCCCTCCGCCCTCGAAAATCCTCCCACTCCTACAGACCACGCATGAAACCTCGGCATCATCCTCGACTCCTCCCTCTCCATGAACCGCCAGATCAACGCCGTTGCCTCCACCAGTTTCAACTGCCTGCGCATCCTCCGCAAGACCTTCAAATGGATCCCCCCCGACTGCAGAAAGACCGTCACCCACGCACTCATAACCAGCAGACTGGACTACGGCAACGCCCTATACGCCGGTATCAACAGAACTCTACTACACAGACTCCAAACCATCCAGAATGCCGCTGCCAGACTCGTCCTCGGGACACCACGCCACGAACACATGACCCAACACCTACGAGACCTCCACTGGCTCCCTGTCGAGAAGAGGGTCACCTTCAAACTCCTCACCCACGCCTACAAATCCCTCAACAACATCGGACCCAAATGCCTCAACGAAAGAGTATCCTTCCACATACCCAAGAGGAACCTCCGCTCTGCCGACCTCGCCCTGGCTGAGGTCCCCTGCATCCGCAGAAACAGAACAGGCGGGAGAGCTTTCTCCTACATCGCAGCCAAGACCTGGAACGAGCTCCCCGTTAACATCAGACACTCCCGACCCTGCACACGTTCAGGAAGGACCTCAAGACCTGGCTCTTCGACTGATCCGGAGCTGCCCCCTAGCGCCTTGAGACCCTCTCGGGTGTGTAGCGCGCTTTATAAACCCCCCTGATTGATTGATTGATTGATTGGGAAGAAAAAAAATTCTTCCGCCAGCTTGGGACTGCGGTCGGTAAACACTGCATGTCTGTTGGGCCGTTCCACCCACTCCGTGTGGGAAACGGTTGCGCAGGTGCTGCCTCAGTGCCCGGAGGAGGCCCGGGCCATACTCTCCCGTGCAGTTGCCGAGGGGAGAGACGCAGAGAAGTTTACCATCCGCTGTGGGCTGGATACCGCCAACGCACTTGGCAGGATGATTTCAACGTCAGTAGCCCTTCAACGCTACACCTGGTTGCGTTCGACTGGTTTTTCCGGGGATGTCCAATCCACCCTTATGGACATGCCCTTTGATGGCCGTCGCCTTTTCGGCGACAAGGCAGACAATGCGCTAGAGCGCTTTAAGGACTCTCGGGCTACAGCCAGGTCCTTGGGCCTCTCCACCACCCGCCCTGCGCAGTCTGCCTTTCGCCTCTTTCGTGGCTACGGAAGGGGTGCCCCGCTACGTCCCGCCCAGAGCCCCAGGCCGGCGCAAGCTGTTCAGCCCCAGGGCGGCCGGGGACGTGGGAACCACCGGCGTGGTTGTGGGGGCCAGCGGGCGGGCCAGTCCAGCACAGCCCCCTCTGCAGCAGTCTCCAAACCTTCCTAGTCCAACCTTTCAGGGCCACCAAACGCCAGTGGGCGGCAGGATCCGCCATCACCTCCCCCACAGGTGCACCATCACGTCGGACAGGTGGGTTTTGCAAATAGTCCGAAGGGGCTACTCCCTCCCATTCGAGACTACCCCTCCCTTCATGCCACCTCAGTACCATCGCATGTCGGAGGATCACCTGGCCCTTCTCCAACAGGAAGTTTCGGCACTCTTGGCCAAGGGTGCCATTGAGCGCGTTCCTGCCCCAGAAGTAGGTTGTGGTTGCTATTGCCACTACTTTCTGGTACTCAAGAAGGACAAAGGCCTGCATCCTATCTTGGATCTCAGGAACGTCAACCGCTTCCTTCGGAAGGAGAAGTTCAAGATGTTGACGCTCGCTCAGGTCTTGTCTGCCCTCGACCCTGGAGATTGGATGGTAGCGTTGGACTTGCAGGACGCTTACTTTCACATCCCTGTCCTGCAGGCCCACCGGCGTAACCTGCGGTTCTTGGTAGGCCACGAGCACTTTCATTTTACCGTGCTCCCCTTTGGCCTTACCAGCACCCCTCGGGTGTTCACGAAAGTGATGGAGGTGGTTGCAGCTCATCTGCGCAGATCAGGGATTCCAGTCTTCCCCTAGCTCGACGACTGGCTGTTGAAGGCGGGCTCGCCGCAGGCTGTCATATCCCACCTCTAGACTACGGCCGACCTCCTGCATTCGCTGGGGTTCTCCAGCAACATGCCGAAGTCACACCTGACCCCCTCTCAGAAGCTCCTCTTCATTGGAGTGGTTCTGGACACAACGCGGTTTCTGGTTTATCCTCCCGAACAGCGAGTCTGGGATATTCGGGCTATGATTCCGATCTTTCAGCCCCTATCCCAGGTTTCGGTCAGGATGACCCTGAGGCTGCTGGGCCTCATGGCCTCCTGCTTTCTGCTGGTCGATCACGCCAAGTGGCATATGTGGGCTCTGCAGTGGGACCTGAAGTTCCAGTGGGCGCAGCATCAGGGGAATCTGTCCGATTGCGTCCAGATCTCGGAGGGCACTGCACGACAATTGCAGTGGTGGCTCACGAACCGGGATTGGGTCAACGGCAGATCCCTCTCCGTTCCCCAACCAGAACACACAGTGGTGACAGTGAAGGAAGTGGCCCACAATGGGTCACCCGAGTCACTTACAACCACCTCTTAGCCTTCCAAACAAGTGAAGAGTCGGTCAGACAGCAGAGAATACAAACACTCATTTATTTGTATGTTACACTGCACTGGAGCCCCAATCTGATCAGCACCCGGAGATGACTGTCGAGGGGACTGGCTTTCACAAGCATAAAAGTGACAATTATACATTTCAGCATGAGCACAAGACACACCCACCCAGTAACTTTCCACAGAAGGCAGCAAGAAACAAAGGAGGTACACGAAGCTGAGCTAAGAGTCTGAGACCGGGCACACACTATCTCTCTGGCAAGGTCATTCTGTCTGTGCCTGCAGCTGAGCCAGTGGGAGCAAGCTCCATCTCATGGGAAAGGTATGCAGAAATACAAAACAATCTATTCATTAATACAGTGAGGCCCAACTTTGAGAGACACAGAAAATTCAGCACAGCTACTACTTGCAGAGCCAGGGAGCAATTAATTGTGATCATGGCCTAGAATTGGAGGCAAAATATAAAATGGCGTTGAAAGGCTAACTTAACCATCATTACATATGGTAGCACAGATCAGACTTTTAATTTAATTCTAACAGACCCCCGTTTTAGCCTTAGCTAAGTCATTTTATACTATGGAGTGGAACATCTCTATTCACATGAACAATATTAATACTCAGAACTGTTCAAACGTTCGTTATTAAGCAGGGAAACTATAAGAGACATGTTGACCTAAAAAAGTATCTACATCAACGCTCATCAACCCTTCGATCTCTTTCTGAAGCATGATCTTAGCATTTGGATTGCATGGATATCCTTTGCTTAGGTGTCGGTGTACTTACACAGCAGGCACAACGAGCTGGGAGACTGTGTATACGTGGGCATATTCGTTGCGTTAGCAACCCTTTTGGCTAAGGGCAGAAACCTACTTTCACATTGTAGCTGATAGAATGTATGATGCACAGACTAGGCAACAAGTATGAGGGAAAAAGAAGAAAAGAGAGGCACCATATGTCATACCATTCCCTCATAGGCAAAACATAAATGTGAAAGTAAACATTATAAAGTAAGATCCAAGGCAGACTTGTTATCAAGCAAACTATAAGTGAAGTCACATGTGCTCCTACCCATCTTAGTCCCCCTCGTCCCCTGGATACAAAACGAACTGCCATATTAACTACCATTACAGACATCTGCCCAGTGTACACATTCATTTTCAGGGCGGAAATCATTAAATGTCATATCTGGAACAGGAAAAAGCAATTGAATGTGCATCAATCGAAATAATTAAATTATCTGCGGGGCTGCAAAGAGCTGTTCTTCAATAATGGAACGACCAAAAGGATACATGGTAATTGAGAGAGAAATGCAATACAATGGAATTGGTGACCAGGGAACAGGAGGATGGGCAAAACTCTTCTTTCCAGTGTCTTTCAGAGAGCCATCACTGGCAGGCTCCTATTGTTCATCTGGCGTAGGCGCTGTTGAGCACCGGCGGTGGAGCTACTCGTCTAGCTCTTTCTGGAGAAATCCTCTTCACTCATGATAGGGCACCCTCCCTCCTGGGAGGACACCCTCAACTAATCCTGTCAAGTGTCCAGGCCAGTGCACCAATCTTCCTTACCCTGCTCTGTCGCTGGCACCTTAGACAGGGTACCTGCACCCTATTCTTCATCAATGAAGTCCATCCCTACTAATCCAACTTCCCTTGGTGCACTGTTCGTTCGTCGGGCGTATATTGTACCTTGTCACTCCAGGCACAAAGGGGTCAGGGAAAAAGGGGGGTCAGACTCAAGAGGACCAGGGGGCAGAGGATCAAACACAGGCGAGCCCACAGGCTGGACTCAATGGGCTGGGACTCGAGCACAGGTGGACCAACAGGCTGGGGCTCCTGGATAGCCCTTCTTTCCTTTGTTTTCGGTGGTACTGCCTCATCCAGCACTTCTTTGCTCTGCAGCTCCGCCTCATATTCATATGGATATTCCATAACAAACAGCCAGGCTATGCATCGAGTCCGGGCCCCTCTGGTGACTGCAGAGCGTTCCGGACCTATTAGTAGATAGGATACAAACATTCGGTTAACTGGCAAGGATGAAACTTTATTAAAAAAAAACATTTTTTCTCTCCCAACACCAAGTAGTGGGGTAAACCTTAATTCATTTACTAAGCTCTGAAAGAACAATCCGGACATACTTTGAATCATTGCATCTGTCCATTCCTATATTATTCATCTGAAGAACCTCAAAGAAGAAAATGTGTGGTGCGAAATTATTGGGGGCATACAGGTACCCTTCCTAGTATTGTGCGTCATGCGCATCATACAGTACGCAAGTTGGGCAATGTCTCCTCATAACCATAGGAAATACATATGCATCTGGCATCATTCTTTTTCCTTTCCTGGCCTCTCAATACACCATCCCTTGTGCTTTCAATTGTGCTATACTTTTTATTCAAACTTCATGACTTCCGGTACCCATTCAGCGGGGTCTATTACAAACATTCTTTTCATTTTCAGTCTAATCATTTTCCTTAGTTGTCTGATATGCAAACATTATCCCTTCCCACATCATCTGTTATTTTCCGGTGGGCACTGCACTTACTTACAATTCACAACCCAGTTACTCAGACTAACTAATAAGGGGCTTGTGATGTCTCTGCGACTGTATGTAGTGTTGCGGTAACATGAGCAATAGTGGTGGTGCCACCTGGCATTTAGACAAGAGCCATCGACATATTGTTCCCCTTGAGGGTCAGATAAGGGAACATCAGTCTAGTCTACCCGTCCTTTCATCTCCTTTTCAATTCCATCAATTTACAGAAAGGAGGTGCAGTAACATGGCTGACTTCAAGGTGACATACTTTTAATCATGACATTTTTTGCAAACAGTGTTATTTTATAGCCGGTTAGACGTGCACTGGTGAGGTGCTGTGTCTCTGTTTATTCAAGTGATTATCAAAAACAATGGCTCCTGTGGACTAATGGCAAGAAAATCTCAATAAAATAACGCACTATGGCAATGTAATGGGTTATTGTGATGTCAAAAAGAGAAGGAGTCGAACACACCTTAGATTAGTATTTCATTCATAATTCTTGTTTATATAGTTCTTTGAAGCAAAATTACATTCATGACATTTAACAATCAATTGATTGTAGTGAGTGGTGTCCCAGTGAAAAAAAGGAACCTAAACAAATAAACCTAAATAATTTGTGACATATTCGTGACATATATACAAGGTTTCCTATATTTCATGAAAGCGACCATTGAAAGATATATATTATATAAACCACGCTTTTATACAATGATAAGTGCTGGCTTGTAATGATTCGCTTTGAAAAAACTGTCGACGGCGTTTCGACCCTGTGTGCAATGTAGGGTCTCTTCAGGACCTAAGATAGTAGGGACACCTGCGAGAAGAGGAAGGATAATGTCAGTATGTGATTGTAATGGAGCAGCTGTGCTCGTGGAAAAAGGATGTAGGCAATCAGTATAGTACCTGAAGGAAGGGTTTGCGCAGCCTCGTGTGGAATTTGTGGCACCGTGAGTAAAGTGAAAAGGAAGGATACTCACATGGGACCCGGCCGGGCACTGTTCATGTGAGAAATAGAAGCATGTTAATATCAGTCTTTTAAGTAGAGTACATATGACTCTACTACATAGGTGCACTATGATAAGAGACTTACCCCATGTGAGGGTAGCTGTCGGCTGGCAAAATTCGGTTAGCACAATAGGAGGATTCCGCAGGTATGGAATAGAAGGGCACGGTGAGTGTGCAGATCAAGCACGAGCTATATAGAAAAAATACAGTTATTGTCGGTGTCTATTGGCCAAACAGCGTTAGAGCGCTTAGGAAGTCTATAATTGAACAGGCTTACCCGATAGGGTTTTTAAGTAGAAGTAGCAGGCTTCTTCCATGTGTTATGGCTCTTGATAATTATTTAAGACGGCTATGCGCCTCTTTGTGTCGCCAGTTGATAAGTAATGGGGGGTCTGAAACCAAATAAAGTAAGAGTATATTTAGTATTGAGGTCTAATCTTAACCAAGGCGCTCTATGCGTGTATTGGACAGCCAAACTAATGCTGGCCCGCTTACCTTACTCAAGAATCAGTATGTTCGTGCCTGCATCAAGGATATCTGTGGAGCATAACAGCATCTGTCTGCATCTGTCTGTCTGCCTTGGTTCAATGACACCGAGCCTGTGAAAGGCTTGAGGTATATAGCTTCTCTCTTCCCGCCGAAAAATGACAGTGCAGTTTTGACAGACCCGAAAAATGGAGCCGCAGCTGTAGATCTAATCTGCTGCTCTGTGATCTATCATGGAAATGGACAGCAGACCGTCATGAGTCTGGCTTCCAAAGAGGGTGTAATCTCCTGGGTGACGCATGGCGAATATAATGGCCTATCCTAATTGGTGTAAAGCAGGGGATTTTTATCATGATGGGGTCTAGGGTGTTGACATATCAGAAATGTTCTTGCGCATGAAAAACGACTGACAGGGAACGCGAGTAGACGGTATGCCTGTGATCTCAGTAATTAAGGATGCTGGCTTGTACTTGTGTTTTTAACCGTGTAGTAATTTTATTCGATACATTGTGTATTCAAATAAAGTCAAATTCAATCTCTTGGTGTACTCTTACAGTTACAATCATTGCATTTTTGTCGAACGCTTAGTGTTTACATATGCGAGCAATTTTCTTACTGGATACATTATGTATTTAATTCAAAACACAAACAATTCCTGCTGTGTACCTAGTAAGCATACTATGTCGATCACATTAGTGATTTCATCTGCTATAGGACACATAGATGTGGCAGGATGTGGGTATGCATAGTACACTGACAATATGTTGCATTTGTCATATTTAAATTATTTTGCCATACCACCCTTTACATTGTTATGGATTAACTTGTTATGGATTGGTATGGATGTATAGTACAGTGACAATATGTTGCATCTATCAGATCTAGATTGTTTACCACATCACCCTTTATTTTGGTATAGATAACACAGTTTTAAAGACAATAATAATATGTTCACAGGTAATTTAAAACGATTTTTCACATAGTGACTGACAATTATGGAAGTCTTAATAGGTCATCTGTAAGCGTATTTAACAGTAGATACAGGCTGTGATGTTCATTGTTTGGAGTGGTGACACTTCCTCGCCACTCCTCTGTGGAGCTACCCTTCAGCTAACTAGTACGTTCCTTTTTTCAGCCCATTGGTGTCAGTTACTTAGGGGGTCATTAGGATAGCGGGTGGATCGCCGCTGCCCGTATGGCGGTGGCGATCCGCCCGCTATTTCCCACCGCCCGCCTCACATTTCGTCACCGCCATATTAGTATGGCGGTGGGGACCCAGGCGGACGGCAAGACCGTCCGCCGGTTTTCCGCCGGTCGACCAGTCGACCGTGCGGAAAAGGGGCTGGATATGGTGGCGGTGTCTGCTAGACACCGCCATCCATATTATAATGGGCAGCGGTGCAGGGCTTTCCATGGCGGAGACCCCGCCATGGAAACCCAGGCGGAGTTTGCTTTCGGGGGCCCGTTGCGGGCCCCCAGGGTATTGGGGAGGTGGGGGGTGCACATGGGGGTACCTATGGTACCCCCCTGCATTGTCATGGACATGGTGGCAGGCACCTCGCGGTGCCTGTCACCTTGTGCATGACGATGCACACAGTGCATTCCCAGCATTGTGGCGGGCGGTGCTGTGAGCACCGCCCGCCACAATGCTGGGAATGGAGGATGCCACCGCCACGGTGGCGGTGGCATCCTAATCGCCTGTGCGGGACCGCCGCACCACTGGCGGCCGGTCCCAGCACCGCTAGGGTGGCGGGCGGACGAAAGTCCGCCCGTCATCCTAATAGGCCCCTTAGTGTGGTAACAAAACCACGCCACTCCTCTGCGGAGTTTAATCCTAAGGTAGTAGAGTCATATGTACTCTACTTAAAAGACTGATATTAACACGCTTCTATTTCTCACATGAACAGTGCCCGGCCGGGTCCCATGTGAGTATCCTTCCTTTTCACTTTACTCACGGTGCCACAAATTCCACACGAGGCTGCGCAAACCCTTCCTTCAGGTACTATACTGATTGCCTACATCCTTTTTCCACGAGCACAGCTGCTCCATTACAAGCACATACTGACATTATCCTTCCTCTTCTCGCAGGTGTCCCTACTATCTTAGGTCCTGAAGAGACCCTACATTGCACACAGGGTCGAAATGCCGTTGACAGTTTTTTCAAAGCGAATCATTTCAAGCCAGCACTTATCATTGTATAAAAGCGTGGTTTATATAATATATATCTTTCAATGGTCGCTTTCATGAAATATAGGAAACCTTGTATATATGTCACGAATATGTCACAAATTATTTAGGTTTATTTGTTTAGGTTCCTTTTTTTCACTGGGACACCACTCACTACAATCAATTGATTGTTAAATGTCATGAATGTAATTTTGCTTCAAAGAACTATATAAACAAGAATTATGAATGAAATACTAATCTAAGGTGTGTTCGACTCCTTCTCTTTTTGACATCACAATAACCCATTACATTGCCATAGTGCGTTATTTTATTGAGATTTTCTTGCCATTAGTCCACAGAAGCCATTGTTTTTGATAATCATTTCAGTACCCTGGTTCCAAGTGAGTAGGGTTCCCTTGTTGTTTTTCTCGTCTGTTTATTCAAGGGCATGTTCACAGCATGGAGTACCATATCTGTGAAATTAGTGGCTAAAGCGAGTCCAATCGATTGTCTTATGGAGACGGCCACCGTCATGACCGTTCCTAGACAGCTCGGGAGGGCTCTTGTGGTAGCATCAAAGACATAAAGCGCACAACAAGCCGTCTTGTGTACTTACAACACAAAACAGCACGCACCAATATATGTACCAAGCACAGAGACCAAAGAAAGCGCAGTTTGTTAGTTGCCCAAAAGACTATTTCATGCACCTCATGCACTTTATTTAATGTTAGCTCGCCAAGGAGCTAATCTCCTAGCCCCCCTTCGACAGTAGGTGACCTAAGCAGGTGACCTCCTGTCGACAATACTTACCCCTTTTTAAAAAGCATACTCCTTGGCCATTCAAGGCTAAGTACAAGAACTATTTATTAGAAATGGGTGTCTCCAGATGGCAGACGTAGGTACCTTTCCTTTCAGTCAAGGTAAGGGGATACACACTTTAGATAATCCCCTGCTCACCCCCTGGTAGCGTGGCATGAGCAGACAGTCCTATCCCAAAGGTAATGTGTAAAGTATTTGTACCAACACTCACAGTAACACAGTGAAAGCACCACAACGGAACACCCCACCACATGCACATCCTCTTTCTCTGTCACACTGAAACAAGACAGTCAATCCACAAAAAGACAGAAACACACAGAAATGTTGGACAAGAAAATAGCTGCTTCCTAAAAGTGCTGTGTTCAAACACAGACATTAAAAACCATCCTTACTAAAAGATGTATTATCAAATTCTGAGTTCAAGGGTACCATATTCCTATTTTCTATCTTATCCCCATGAAAGATATACTCGTAAAATGGTACAAAAATTCCCCATTCTGTCCTATCAGCAGGACAGCCCTTCAATAGTGGAAAGGGAAAATGGCAGCTTTTCACCACCAGGACACGCCACACACACCAGCACACATCCTACTTTTCACATACACTGCACCCTGCCCAGGGGTGTACCCTGGGCCTACCATAGGGGTGCCCTATGTACAAGCTGCGTGCAGGCACTGTGGTGGCAGGCCCGAGACGTCTTTTCCGGGCCACTCATGTGGGCGGCACAATCAGCGCCGCAAGCCCACCAGTAGCACCCGATCCACCAGCCCTGGCACACCCAGTGCACTTCACTAAGGATCTACTGGCAAAACAAAATACGCAAATCAGGGAGAACCAAGCACAATATCACGTTACACAGGGAGCACCTGTACTGTGACACTGATCAGCAGCAGCAAAGTGCCCAAAGCATCTAAGCCAGCAAAAACGAAATCCAGCATAGCATTAAAAACATAGGAGGTAGAGGCAAAAAGTCAGGGAAAACCACGCCAAGGATGCCAGGTCTAACACTATTTAACTGTACTGTCCCTACAACTTTGCTGTGTCTCTGAAATGATGAGCAAATAACTACCTTTTTAAAACATTTTTATAGATGCTCTGTCTTTCTGCATAGTCCTAAGAAGCGCAGCGGAGCCTATGACTCCTACCAGTCAATGTGAAATCCGGACAAAGACCTATTATTGAAATAAATAGTACTGCCAAAGAATGTATTTTAGATCAGTGATAGAAAAATATTGAGCAGCAGGAAAAGCCATTAGCAGAAGCATAGCAATGGCTAGAACAGCAAGATGTAGGAAAAACACTTTTTCATGAACTTCACACCAATCAGTCACAAAATTATAAACACAATCAAAATAATGGGACTATTACTATTTACCAGTCGTCTCTTCACCAACACCTTTCTCAACCAAATCCTGTATCATACACAACAAGGCTCATGAAATCTGTAAGAATCCGAGCTCTGCATCGCTTGTTACCCACAAAGTGGATGGCACATCCGCAAAACTCAGGGGGGAACAAACACTATTCACTACTTACATTAAGGCCCATCATCAGACATTCACCTGCCTGGGAGCAGTAATAGTAGGATGCCAAACCCATCACATGCTCACCACAATTAGACATTAACTGAAATTGAAACTTCACGGTAAAACGACCAATAATCAGAGCAAGAGAGCGCAAAACGTGCTACAACTAATGTGTCTGAAACACCCACCAAAACACTCATAACACTGTGCTATGTTAAATACGTAACAGAAAAAGGCAATGTAGACCAAATACTTACAAATGCCTACAACCAAATCGCTATGGCAAAAACACAGAAAAAACAAATCTGCAAACAAACAATCAAATCCCCCTTTTAAGACACAAATCCTGCCCACTATAATCTAGACACACCTTCACTCTCACCTCTTCCCCTGGCGACAAGCCTTTAACTTACCGTACCCAAATACATGACAATGCGGCCTAACAACATAATGGCCACAGGTGGCAGAAGCAAAGAAAGAGCAAGATGTGCCATAGCCAATGCAGCCTGAGCGATATAGCAGGAGCAAAAACAGCAGAAATAGAAAGAACAGCTGAATATTTAAAGCAATAAAATCAGAGGGTAATGTGTCAACTGTCATTTATGAAACAATGCTACAGCTGTCTCTTGCTGGGCCATGTTAGACTGTGCATTCTCATCAGGAATCTGATATTTAACATCATCTGGTGTACAATAATCTATGCTTTTTAATTTGCAAAACAAATCTTTTCCTGTCAGGCCTGAGTCACAAACAACAAATTGGTAACCTTTCTCAAATGAACCTATTGTTGCTGCAGCATCTGAGCTTGAAAAACTCCTGAGCACCTTTTATTTCTGCTTGTGAAACAACACATTGTAAACTCACTTTCATTCCCTGCAAACAACTTTTTCTGAGCAAACTCCCCCTTGTACCATCCTATATATATATTTTTTTTAGGTCTCGCCTAGCGTTGCAGCGCATGCGCTGCTCGCTTTGCGAGGCATGCAGTATACACTATAGCGTGGAAGCTTCGTGGAAGCTCCGCCCACTCTCCGCCCATCATTTTCATTGGCTTGTGTCTCAAATGCTGCCTTCCGATTGGTTGTAGGCTTGTTAGTCCCTCCTTATGATGGACATGTCTTCATTTTTGTCCTTCCATGGCTACTGGCCTCTTTACTGCACAGACTACTTTCTCCCCCCCCCCCCCCGTTCGTGCCTTGTAAATGCTTGTTTATTCAGTAGCCCGTTTGACCAGATGTAACATTAAGCCCTCACTCACCATGAGACTTGCGGTATCGGCAATAATGCTTGCTTCTACGCATTTGTTCATTTTTGTTAGCCTTAAATACTCGAAAATTAAAATAAATTAATTATATTAACTTTTGTTGGGCTGAGAGCAACTTCTACATTGGTGTTCCAAATGTTGGCATGTACGACTGCTATGCATTTCACCTTCATATTTTATCTGCTGTATATTAATATTGCATAAAACGTCACCACTTAATTCCTGGGTCCACTTTTCACTTAAAATGTACTAGCATTTGACCATTGAAAGATGGCGATTATTTTGCCGCGATCTCAGCCAGTCAAGTTCTTTGTTATTGATCTGAAGCAGCCAATCAGCTTTGCCGCTCCGGAACTAATCATGGAGTCTGAAAGTGTTAAGCTGTATTCCTGAAAGCGTGTATTCTTACCAGGGTTGATTGTTATCCTAATTCCTTCCAGGTAAGCTACCTCTTAAGTTTTCTTAATGGCGTGAAAGAGTTGTCTCAAGCCACCGGCCATTTAGTTTCTGATAAAAGATCGCGAGTGGGTTATATTAGGAGGAGAGTGTGGAAGGTTTTGAGACGGGGAGCAGCAGAGAGGACGTGTGCTCAGGCGTGGGGTAAAGAGTGGTCAAGCCAGCTGAAGGATATGGGAGAGCAACGAGGGTGGCCATGGGGTGATAGCAAAGGGGTCGGGGATCGTGTGCGGTGAAACGTTTTCTGAAAAGACGTTTTCACGGGTTGCAAGGGATCGGACATTAAAGATTGCTTGTTTTTAAAGCAGTGGTTTAGTTTCACCAGTGGCGGCCGCACGGTTCATATTCCTCCTCTCACAGCACTGTGCTCACTTTGATATTATCAACACGGGCAGCGCTTGCTGCAGCACGGCTCCTGCTTTCATATTATGAACATGGGCGCCACGCTTTAATAAAGCACATCGCCCTTGTTGATAATATGAAAGCATGCGCCGTGCTGCAGCATAAAGTTTATACTTCAGCACGGCGCCCGCTTGCATATTATCAACATGGGCGCCACTCTTTTATAAAGCGTGGCACGCTTGTTGATAATATGAAAGCAGGCGCCATGCTGTAGCATAAAGTTTCATAACGTTTATACTTCAGCACGGTGCCCGCTTTCATATTATCAACCCAGGTGCTTGTTGACAATATGAAAGCGTGCGCCATGCTGCTGCATAAAGCTGGAAAGCGCCGCATTCACAGAAGCACTTAATCCATTTCTCTTGTCTTGCCTCCAGGACTTGTCATGATCTTGCTATTAATAAAGAACCTTCCGGCAGCAGGCAGATCTCGGCAACAGCCCCTGAACCCTTTGAGCTTTGTTCTTGTTTTTTTGGGGCTTCGGAAGGTAATTTTGTTGTGGAAGGGCTGCCTCGGGGTTACTTCCACAGTGCGCGGGGGAGCAGCTGAAAGCCTTCAAACACTGTAGTGCAATATCCCCAGAGCAGAGCCCAAGGCCAGAACCTGCCACGCACTATAACACTACTGGCAGCTCACCCTAGTGCCACCAATACCTCCAAGCAGCAGGATGCACTGTATCCTGTGCAGCGCACTGTCTCTGTGTGCCTCCTGCAGCAGGACACGCTGCCCATCAGTGCCTCAGGCAGCTGGGCACACTGTCCATCCGTGCCTTCTGTTGCAGGGTACATTGCCCATATCTGACTCCTGCAGCAAACATACTGTCCATATGTGCCTCCTGCAGCAGGGCACACAGTGCATCTGTGTCTCCTGCTGAAGGCAACACTCTCCATCTGTGCCTTCTGTTGCAGGTAACACTGCCCATCTGTGCCTTCTGTTGTAGGACACACCACCCATCTATGCCTCCTGCATCACGCCACACTGCCCATCTGTGCCTCTTAAAGCAGGACACACTGTCCATCTGTAACTCCTGCAGCAGTACACACTGTCCATCTGTGCCACAGGCAGCAGAGCACGCTGTGCACCTGTGCCTCCTGCAGCAGGGAACACTGTCCATCTGTGCCTCCTGCAGAAGGGCACACTGCCCGCCTGTGCCTCCTGCTGTAAGGTACCCTGCATTCCTCTGCAGCGGGGGAGACTGCCAGGATGTGCCCACTTCAGCAGGGCACACTATCCCTCTGTACAACACTGCCCCTAAGCGCCGCCAAATCACTAGGACACACTACCTTATCTGCTTCCTGCAGCAGAGCCCCTGCCCCTCTAAGCCTGCTGCAGTGGGGCACACCGTGCCTCCTATAAGAGTGCGTGAAACAGAACAGGGGGACCCTACTCACTAAGGAACCAGGGTAAGTATTTATAAAGGACAACAGTGGTTCCTGTGGACTAATAAAATCAATATTGATAATAGTGTGCGAAATCGCAATATGAGGGGCTGGGTTGAGATCAGAGGAGGAAGAAACCACATATGCCGATGTTCCAGTATTTGACAGTTGTATCTTTATATTTCAAACATAAAAAGGAATAAGTACATAGGAAAAATCAAAAAACATATGTGCGTAGTGTCCCAAGTGAACACAGGAACCTAGAACAATAGTGAAAATTGTGACAGTTTTCTTAAGGTTTCCAAATTTCAAAACAAGTCGACCATTATCAAGTATATACAATGTGAACAGCAGCCCTATACAATGATATGCGCTGTGTAATGGTTCGCTTTCTTTTTGTGTCGACGACGTTTCGACCCTCTATTAGTTGTGGGGTCTCATCAGGACATAGAGATGTAGGGACATCAAGGGAGAAAAGGATAAAATAAGTATAAGGCCCATTTACTGGCACCAATGCGACAAATGTGAGAAGGTAGGGTATGAATAAAAATTACCTCGGAGTTCGATTGCGCAGCCGTGCAAAAGGTGTGTGCCACACGTGGTGAAAGAAAGAGAGAAATACTCACAATGGGACCCAGCCGGGTGCTGATTGTGATGAAAAGAAAAGAAAACGAATAATCAGATTGGGCTAATGACTCGGAGGAGAGCTAGAGTGGGGGGATAGCAGTACTGGGGAGGAAACTTACCCCATTGGTGAGTAGTGGAGGCCGGCAATCTGTGGATGTTGGGCCTTGTAGTGTGTTTGAATCAACACTTCCCTGATGGGTGAGGAATTGCTGTAGGACAAGAGGAGCAGTCAGCGCTGTACACAGCCAGAGGTATTTTAACCAATTACTAGGCTCGCTGCGTTACCTGAGTAGCGGTGTGGCGAGCAATGATATGTTCTCATGCCCTTTCGATAGGTACTGTCTTTGACCTATGGGGTTCAAAAATAGCGTATGAATGGAGGTGAAATGGCACGAGGCGCGCTTTAAAAAGAGCAATGCGGCAAAACATGCTTTGAAGGGAGCAATGCAGCTAATCCAAAAATTGGCGTATAAATGGAAGTGAAGTGGCACGGGGCGCGCTTTAAAAAGAGCAATGCGGAAAAACAGGCTTTGAAAGGAGCAATGCAACCACCCAGGCAGACAGATTCTTACCGGATAGGTAGTGGATGGCGAGCGGAGTTGCCACAGTGTTACGATCAACACACTCCTGTAAAAACAGGAAACAGGTTTAGTGTTCCAGTGGCAGCGGTGGAGACTGCCAGGATGTGCCCACTTCAGCAGGGCACACTATCCCTCTGTACAACACGGCCCCTAAGCGCCGCCAAATCACTAGGACACACTACCTTATCTGCTTCCTGCAGCAGAGCCCCTGCCCCTCTATGTCTGCTGCAGTGGGGCACACCGTGCCTCCTATAAGAGTGCACCAGTACACCGTTTCCCAGATTTCTTCCAGTAGCAGGCCCTGCCCTGTCATTCTCTCGCTGATGGTCTCCAGTGTCCAGCTTTGCACACACTGCCTGCCACCCATACTACCTACCTCCTCCATGTCCTTCTGTCCACACAGAGATTGGTCCATAGAAATTGTCTTCCACGAGCACCCGTAGATAATAATATTTTTTTTAAATCTTGTATTTTGAGTGATATGACCACCGAAGGCCCTGATTCAATATTAAAAACAGAGCTTTGGACTATACCATTTCCCGCTGAAAGGCAATATTTCTCTCCATGTGTTCCCATACCTGGAGTGTCACGCAGTTTGGTGCTCACTTTCCCTCCATGTTAAAGAACAGTAGATGTTTCAGCACCCAGGCTAATATGCTGCATTGCTAAATACATATAAGGTCCCAAAGGCGAGACCGATGCATTGCAAATGCTTGTTTTAAAATCCGTCTGCCTTTCAAGCTCATTTCCTTCGTTTCTCACTTCTCTGTCTGCTGTTCTACGTCTCCCTGCCCGATGAGCCCCCTCCTTTTCCTTCTCCAGATGAAGCTGTGTATTTCTGCCAGCGAGAGAAATTCCAGTCTTATCTCAAGGCCAAACAGCAAACCTTCCAACGCTACTAAATCACGAGCGTGTATTTCATCTCTCCTACTGCACTTTTTAAAATGCGTGTCTGTTCAGCACAAATATACACTACCTTGAATGTTCACAACACATTTTTCAAATTAAATGCACATTCTGTAACGAGGTCAAATCTAAATTCAACACACTCAAATCGATCATGAATTAATTACTTGAGCATTCCTTACACTTCCCATCAGACTAACAAAACATCAGCATCTGAGCAGGGCTCATTCATTCATTTTTTTTTTTTTTCCATGCCACTTTTCAAATGCAACTTCGTGTCCGTAGCTCAAAACAGCTTTTGTCCTTTTCCAATGTACAAAGCAAAATGAAAGGTCTGGGTGCCATCAGCGCACCCCTGTTTTTCTCTTTAACTGTCTTATTTCACATTCTCCCCCCATTACGCATTCCTTCGTCCTTTCTCAACCCATTCTTCCTATGCAAAAAACAAACATATATATTATTACTATTATTTGCGCCGGCTTATCTTCTTCCAATCATGCATCTGCAGAACAACAATGACAACAAGAAACTCATTCCAGGCATTTTCAAAAAGGAGCCAAATTCATTATTTTGCCTGGCAAAGCAATTGCAAGTGCTTTCTTTTTTTTGTTTTTTCAAAGACAGTCCTCAGACCGTACCAAAAACAAACTGATGGTGCACCATATTCACAAAACACATTCAAGCGCTTGTTCCAAAGACGATCCTCAGACCGTGTCAAGCAAAGGAAACCACAAGTCAGTCCTCAAACTGCACCAAGACAAGACAGTCCAGAGACTGTACCAAGACAAGACGATAGGCTCTCGCCCCAGGCCTTTTCAAGTGTAGACCAAATTACCAAGTGGCCTGGCAGAGCGTTCGCAAACACTCTGTACCTCAATGGTCCATAGACCCACCAAGTTCAAACAAGACGGCGCCGCACTTACCAAGAATTCAAGATGAACTCACACAGATGAACATGGTGCACACAGGTCAATCAAGTTATTCTCCACTGCCGACTCTTCGGACCAAACGGTTAGATCCAAGGGTTTCGCCTTTTCAGGACCCCAGCCGAGATGACCACTAGAAGAGGAGCCGCCCGATCAGACAGGCGGGGCAGCTGCGAGAACTAACGCTCGATCGTGTGGGGTACCCCGATCCGCCCATCCGACCAGACGCAACCCCAACCTCTGCAACCCGTCTACGGGCGAGATGGGTCATCTGGTGGAGTCCCTGTTCGGGCACCAACTGAAGGAAGTGGCCCAAAATGGGTCACCCGGGTCACTTACAACCACCTCTTAGCCTTCCAAACAAATGAAGAGTCGGTCAGACAGCAGAGAATACAAACACTCATGTATTTGTATGTTACACTGCAGTGGAGCCCCAATCTGATCAGCACCCGGAGATGACTGTCGAGGGGACTGGCTTTAACAAGCATAAAAGTGACAATTATACATTTCAGCATGAGCCCAAGACACACCCACCCAGTAACTTTCCACAGAAGGCAGCAAGAAACAAAGGAGGCACACAAAGCTGAGCTAAGAGTCTGAGACCGGGCACACACTATCTCTCTGGCAAGGTCATTCTGTCTGTGCCTGCAGCTGAGCCAGTGGGAGCAAGCTCCATCTCATGGGAAAGGTATGTAGAAATACAAAACAATCTATTCATTAATACAGCGAGGCCCAACTTTGAGAGACACAAAAAATTCAGCACAGCTACTACTTGCAGAGCCAGGGAGCAATTAATTGTGATCATGGCCTAGAATTGGAGGCAAAATATAAAATGGCGCCGCAAAAGCTAACTTAACCATCATTACATATGGTAGCACAGATCAGACTTTTAATTTAATTCTAACAACAGACGCATCCCTTCTGGGATGGGGCGGGCACATGGGAGAGGCGGAGAACAGAGGTCTCTGGTCTCCGGCGGAGTCCGAGCTCCACATCAACCTTCTGGAGCTTCGGGCGATCCGTCTTGCACTCAAAGCATTCCTTCCCTCTGTCCGGGGAAGAGTAGTGCAGGTGTTCACGTACAACACCACCGCCATGTGGTACTGCAACAAACAGGGCGGGGTGGGGTCGTGGATCCTATGTCAGGAGGCCCTTCGCCTCTGGACATGGCTGGAACATCAGGGCATATCTCTGGTGGTTCAACACCTGGCAGGTTCACTGAACGCCAGGGCGGACGAACTCAGCCGCAGGTGCATGATGGATCACGAATGGCGTCTTCACTCGGAGGTGGTGCAAGGTCTCTTTCAGCAGTGGGGAGAGCCTTGGTTAGATCTATTCGCCACCGAAGAGAACGCGCAATGTCAGCAATTCTGCGCGCTGAACTTTCCAAGGCGGCACTCGCTAGGCGACGCTTTTCGCCGCAAGTGGAGTTGCGGTCTTCTATAGGCCTTTCCGCCTATACCACTTCTGTCCAGAGTGCTGAAGAAGATCAAGCGCGACCGGGCCCAAGTCATTCTTGTGGCTCCGGATTGGGCACGAAGAGTCTGGTATCCCGAGCTGCTCAACATGGCCATCGATCCTCCGATCCGACTGCCTCTTCGGGAGGATCTTCTGTCGCAGCAGCAGGGGATGGTCCTTCACCCGAACTTGTCCAGCCTCCACCTCCTTGCGTGGAGATTGAGCGGCGGCAGTTGACATCGTTTGACCTGCCTCCCAAAGTCTGTGATGTAATATTGGCAGCTAGGCGTCCCTCCACTAAGACGGTATACACCTGCAGATGGAATACATTTGTGGCATGGTGCACAGCAAAGGCTGTGGATCCCCTTTCTGCCCCTCTTTCTGAGGTTCTCTTGTTCCTCCTTTCTTTGGCCCTGCAGGGCTCTGCTCTGGGCACTGTTAAGGGCTACCTCTCGGCCATTTCAGCCTTCCTCAGGCTCCCTGATCAGCCTTCTCTTTTCAAGTCCCCTGTTTAAATAGATTTCTTAAGGGCATTACTGATCTTTTTCCTCCTGTTCCCTTTGTAATGCCCCAGTGGGACTTGAACTTAGTTCTGACATATCTTATGTGCGCTCCCTTTGAGCCTCTGCATAACTGTCCTCTCAGACTTCTCACTTTGAAAACTGCTTTTCTGGTGGCCATCACCTCTGCACGCAAGGTGAGTGAGCTGCAAGCTCTGTCTTCCAAGCCTCCCTTTCTGGCTGTCCATCCGGACAAGGTCGTCCTTAGAACTAGACCTTCCTTTCTTCCCAAGGTGGTTACTTCTTTCCACATTGGCCAAACCATCACTTTGCTCACCTTCTTTCCGCCTCCGCATCCTTCGAAAGAGGAAGAGAGGCTCCACTGTCTGGATCCAAAACGTGCGCTTTCTTTCTACTTGGATCGCACCAAACAATTCCGGGTGGACGACCAGCTCTTTGTTGGCTACGTGGGCGCCAAGAAAGGTCGGGCCGTACACAAGCGGACCATTTCTAGATGGGTTGTTTTGTGTATTAAAGCCTGCTATTCTCTAGCTAAAAAGGAGCCTCCAGTGGGGCTACGTGCCCATTCCACCAGGGCGACGGCAGCCACTACTGCTTTGGGACGAGGAGTTCCTCTGAATGACATCTGCCAGGCAGCGACGTGGGCATCCTTGCACACGTTCACTAAACACTACTGCCTGGACAGCCAAGTCCGGAGAGACGGCTTCTTTTGCCGTTCTGTTCTCCAGGACTTTCTGGTGTGAACTTGGTTCACAGACCCACCACCGGGGATGGTATTGCTGGGGTATCTATTCTAAGGTAAGGAATCTATAACTAACTGTTTCTTTCAGATGAACAAGTTACTTACCTTCGGTAACGATATATCTGTAAGAAACATAGGTTAGTTATAGAATCCTTACCGCCCCACCCATCCTCCCCGTTCTGCAAACTGACTTCTAGGGTTAAGGACATCCTTTCAGGGCCCTAGTTTTGTGCACCAGTGGTCAGTGTCTTGCATGGCTCTGCGTTTCTGGCGCGGAAAGTCGTGTACAGAACTGACGTCAGCGCGCGAGGGCGGCGTCTAAGTAGCTACCGCGACGTCATCCCGGCGACCACGACGCCAACGACGGACACGGAGCCGACCAACGTCACCTTTCGACGCGCAGAGGTACTGCTGACGAAAAACTTTCCGGATCCAGTCTGACGCCTGGGGGTAATTCTAAGGTAAGGAATCTGTAACTAACCTATGTTTCTTACAGATATATCGTTACCAAAGGTAAGTAACCTGTTCATTTACCTATTAGGAGTTCTAAATTGATACAGTGCTCTATCATTCCTAACCCTTTCCTAAGACCATATTGCACTGGTGAGAGTATCTAATTTTCGTTGGTCCACTCTTCTAATCTCATCAACAATACTTTACTAATCACCTTTACTGATGAGTCTAGGAGCGAGATAGGACGATAATTTAGCTTCCGATTTGTTGCCTTTTTTAAAAATAGTAATAATAACTGATTGACCCCAGGACGATGGTATATACTCCGTCACTGCTAAGTTAAAAACTCTGGTAAGAATTGGCCCCCATAAATCTATTGCTGCTTTATAAACTTCTATTGGGACCCCATCTGGGCCAAGTGCTTTCCCACCTCTTACTCTGCGTTGAGCTTTGTGCCCTAGATGCGTCAAGATCTAATGGATTAAAAATACTTGAAAAATGTGTCACCCATGCATCACAGTTAACATGGGATAGTAACTCAGGAAATGAATCGCACTTTAAGAACGGCGAATTCACCCTTTCCCAAAATAACTTATTGTTAGCTGTGTCTGCTGCCATGGATAACTTGTCCCACGCTAACTCCTGTAACTCCCTTTTCCTTGTCTTAAGAACAGATTTTATTATTAAAACGTAGATTTTTAATCAATTCGTTGTTTCTTGGTTTGTTATGTAAAGCCTGTATCTGAAAGAAACACTTTAGTGATAGATTCCTTACCTTAGAATTACCCCCAGGCATCAGACTGGATCCGGAAAGTTTTCGTTAGCAGTACCTCTGCGCGTCGGAAGGTGGCGTCGGTCGGCTCCGCGTCCATCGTCGGCGTCGTGGTCGCCGGGATGACGTCGCGGCAGCTACTTAGACTCCGCCCTCGCGCGCTGACGTCAGTTCTTTCTTTTTCTGCGCCAGCCAGCGCAGATCCGGGAAGAGCGGTACCTCAGTCATTTTTTGACTAAGTTTTTCTCGACTTTCGTCGAAGTCTTTTTCGAGTCTCACGACTCCGTAAGGTGCACGAGGGATGCTAGGATTCAAGGCCTGCGGTTCTGTAGCCGACTGATGTCGGTGACGAATCCGCACCGTGTGTGCCTTTTCTGCTTGGAGCACGACCAAGACCCCAAGTCGTGCTCCGACTGCCGGTTGTTGACGCCGAAAGCTTTGCGGGAGCGGTCCCGAAAGCTGCTTGAACGCCGACAGTTGGCTCCGCGCCGTTCGAGGTCTCGGTCCAGAGGGAGGTCGAGGGACCTGTCGCGGAGCCACCATCAGTCAGGATCGAAGTCATCGAAGTCTTCGCACTCGGGGTCGGGTAAATCGAAGCACAAAAAGAAGTCGAAGAAGCATCGTCGCTCTTCGACTTCTCCTCGTCGGTCGGCTGACCCGACGAGGCCCGCGGGTGGTGCCCCTCCCGCGGCTCCGCGTGCGGAGCCCGAAGAGTCGACTCCGGGTTTCCCTCCCTTTCCGGGACCCGGGGCGACTCTCGCCCAGCTTCGTACGTTCTACGAGGCGATGCATGCCATCTTTGGGCGACCCGAACCCGCCGGCGCGCCTTCGGGCCCCGCGGACTCGGCTGGGGGACCAGGACCTTCATTGCCGGTGGCTCCGGCCCCGGCGCCGCAGGTCCCCCGTGGATCCAGGCCTGGATCCGGATCGGCGCCGTTGACCTTATCACACCTCCACTTGCGCCGCTTCCAACGGCACCACTACCGCGCCCTGCGCCGGCCGGCCTCCCTGCCGGCGTCGACCCCCAACCTCCTTCTGGATGAACACACGGCACCGGACCGGCGTCGACTGACGCCGGATCCGGCGCCGGGCGGGGTTTTTGTGCCCCTGTTCACTCCTGGAGTCCCTTTTAGGCCAGATTGGCACCCGGAGGACGAGGAGGAGGAGGATTGGGAGGGGTCAGGTGACCCTTTAACGGAACAGCTGGAACAGGACTGGAGAGAGGACCTGGGGGATGCCAGTGGTTTGGACACCTCGCCAAACCTTGGCATGCTGTCTCCTCCTACCGTGGCTACGGAGGAGGGAGCGTCTTACGCAGTGGTGTTGCATAGGGCGGCCGAGGCTCTTAACCTCGAGCTTCCTACGGTGGCAGTCAGGACTAACCTCCTGACAGAGGTACTTCAACCGGCAGCGAGCTCTTCGGAACCCCTGCTGCCTTTTAAAGAAGCTATCTCAGATATTCTTTTGGGCACTTGGTCCAAGCCCACCACAGGGGCTCCTGTGGATAGGATGATTGCCCACGCCACCGCCCGGCTCCGGGCGACCCCTTGTTCCTTTTCCAACACCCTTACCCTGAGAGCTTGGTGGTCCAAGCCTCGACGTCCCAGAGCGCCTTCCCTACCGCACCCCCGGATAGGGAATCCAAGAAGCTGGATCACCTTGGGAAGAAGTTGTTTTCTTCCTCCAGCTTAAGGCTGCGGTCGGTGAACACCGCATGCCTCTTGGGCCGTTATTCCCACTCTGTGTGGGACTCGGTGGCGCAAGTGCTGCCTCAGTGTCCGGAGGACGCCCGGACCGTGATCTCCCGTGCTGTTGCTGAGGGGAGAGACGCAGCTAAGTTCGCCATTCGGTGTGGGCTGGATACCGCCGACTCACTGGGCAGAACGATTTCCACGTCGGTGGCAATCAGACGCCACGCCTGGTTGAGGATGACTGGCTTTTCGGGGTATGTCCAGAACACCCTGATGGACATTCCTTTTGATGGCCGTCGCCTGTTCGGCGACAAGGTGGACAGTGCATTGACGCGTTTCAAGGACTCGCGGGCTACGGCCAAGTCCTTGAGTCTTTCCACCCTGCGTCCTGCACAGTCTGCTTTTCGCCCCTTTCGTGGCCCCACCACGTTCCCTTCAGGGCCACAGGCCGGCGCAAAACCTTCCATCCCAGCGCGGCCGGGGACGTGGGAACCAACACCGTGGTTCTGGAGGCCAGTGGGTGGGCCAGTCCACCTCCACCCCTTCCGCCTCAGCCTCCAAACCCTCCTAGTCCAACATTTCAGGGCCACCAAACACCAGTGGGCGGAAGGATTCGCCATCACCTCCCCCACTGGTGCAACATCACATCGGACAGGTAGGTTTTGCAAATCGTCCGAAGGGGCTACTCCCTCCCCTTCGAGACTACCCCTCTCTCCATGCCACCCAAGTACCATCGCATATCGGAGGATCACCTGTCCCTTCTCCAGCAGGAAGTTACGGCTCTCTTGGCCAAGGGAGCCATTGAGCGCGTTCCTGTCCCAGAAGTAGGTCGTGGTTGTTATTCCCACTACTTTCTGGTGCCCAAGAAGGACAAAGGCCTGCGTCCTATCTTGGATCTCAGGAACGTCAACCGCTTCCTCCGGAAGAAGTTCAAGATGTTGACCCTGGCTCAGGTCTTGTCTGCCCTCGACCCTGGAGACTGGATGGTAGCGTTGGACCTGCAGGACGCTTATTTTCACATCCCCGTCCTGCCGGCCCACCGGCATTACCTGCGGTCACGGTAGGCCACGAGCATTTTCAGTTCACCGTGCTCCCCTTTGGCCTTACCAGCGCCCCTCGGGTGTACACGAAAGTGATGGCGGTGGTCGCAGCTCATCTGCGCAGATCAGGGGTTCCAGTCTTCCCCAATCTCGACGACTGGCTGTTGAAGGCGGGCTCGCCCCAGGCTGTCGTCTCCCACCTCCGGACTACGGCCGATCTCCTGCACTTGCTGGGGTTCTCCATCAATGCGCCGAAGTTGCACCTGATTCCCCCTCAGAAGCTCCTCTTCATCGGAGTGGTTCTGGACACAGCGCAGTTTCGGGTTTATCCTCCCGAACAGCGAGTCCGGGATATTCGGGCTATGATTCCGATCTTTCAGCCTCTATCCCGGTTGTCAGTCAGGAAGACCTTGAGGCTGTTGGGACTCATGGACTCCTGCATCCTGCTGGTCGATCATGCCAGGTGGCATATGCGGGCTCTGCAGTGGGACTTGAAGTTCCAGTGGGCGCAGCATCAGGGGAACCTGTACGATTGCATCCAGATCTCGGAGGGCACTGCACGACAATTGCAGTGGTGGCTCACGAACCAGGATTGGGTCAACGGCAGATCCCTCTCCAACCAGAACACACTGTGGTGACAGATGCATACCTTCTGGGATGGGGTGGCCACATGGGAGAGGCGGAGATCAGAGGCCTCTGGTCTCCGGCGGAGTCCGGGCTCCACATCAACCTCCTGAGCTTCGGGCGATCCGTCTTGCACTCAAGGCATTCCTTCCCTCTGTCCGGGGAAGAGTAGTGCAGGTGTTCACAAACAACACCACCGCCATGTGGTACTGCAACAAACAGGGCGGGGTGGGGTCGTGGACCCTATGTCAAGAGGCTCTGCGTCTCTGGACATGGCTGGAACATCAGGGCATCTCTCTTGTGGTTCAACACCTGGCAGGTTCCCTGAACACCAGGGCGGACGAGCTCAGCCGCAGGTGCATGATGGATCACGAATGGCGTCTTCACTCGGAGGTGACGCAAGGACTCTTTCAACAGTGGGGAGAGCCTTGGTTAGATCTGTTCGCCACCAAAGAGAACGCGCAATGTCAGCAATTCTGCGCGTTGGAATTTCCAAGGCAGCACTCGCTAGGCGATGCTTTTCGTTGCGAGTGGAGTTGCTGTCTTCTGTACGCCTTTCCGCCTATACCACTTCTGCCCAGAGTGCTGAAGAAGATCAGGCACGACAAGGCCCAAGTCATTCTTGTGGCTCCGGATTGGGCACGAAGAGTATGGTATCCCGAGCTACTCAGTATGGCCATCGATCCTCCGATTCGTCTGCCTCTTCGGGAGGATCTTTTGTCGCAGTAGCAGGGGATGGTCCTCCACCCGAACCTGTCCAGCCTCCTCCTCCTTGCGTGGAGATTGAGCGGCGGCAACTGACGTTATTTGACCTGCCTCCCGACGTCTGTGATGTCATTTTGGCAGCCAGGCGTCCCTCCACTAAGACGGTATACGCCCGTAGATGGAACAAATTTGTGGCATGGTGCACAGCAAAGGCTGTGGATCCCCTTTCTGCCCCTCTTTCTGAGGTTCTTTTGTTCCTTCTTTCTTTGGCCCAGCAGGGCTCTGCTCTGGGCACTCTCAAGGGCTATCTTTTGGCCATTTCTGCCTTTCTCAGGCTTCCTGATCAACCTTCTCTTTTTAAGTCCCCTGTTGTTAATCGTTTTCTGAAAGGCATAATGCATCTCTTTCCTCCGGTTCCTTTCGTATGCCTCAGTGGGACTTGAACCTGGTCTTGACTTTTTTTTGGGGGGGGATTTTCAAAACCTTTATTAAGATGAAAAAAGAAATTCTTCCACAGCCTGCTGCCTACATCCCCGCAGGGCCGACAGTGCGTTCTATGATAGCGTGAGATTTCTAAGTAAGGAGGGGGGGGCACACAGCATGTCGCCTACAACCCCTTCGGGCCGGCCGCGTTAAGTAAGATGATGAACTCGGAGGAAACCGAGCCTCATTGGACACATATTGACAAACATCTACTAGTTAGAGAGGAGAGGCCTGTTTCTACAGTTATTTCAATCTTCATCTTTGGGGATGCGGTGTAATGAACGTCAGGGCGTAGCTGCGGAAGGGTAGAAGAGATCAGGGAGCTATATACCAACCAATGCGTTGTACGAAATCCCACAATAAGGGCAGGTTCTATTATTACCCCCCGCCCGATGGCTCTAAGGAGGTGTAGTCCAATATCTACCTTTCGGGCTCGGGATAAACGGTCAGTCGCCCACAATCCCTCTCCCCCAGTCTCGTAGGTGAGGGCGTAGGAGTCATGCATGGTTGCTATATTGAGCTCAGATACAAATTTCTGTCTTGTTTGGTCTAGACCTGTCGTGGTTATCAAGCGCTTATGCGGCCCTCGAGGAGGTTTTGTGGGACGCTTTGTGACTGTTGGTAGTGAATTATCACGAGAAAGTCCTGATCAAGAAAAGGAAGTCCAAAGTAGGAAGTGGGGTGCAGAGAAGGGAATAAAAGAGATAGATACAACGAGGAGAGGTCTCAATTTGTCTTTTCCCTGGCCGAGGGATGGACTCGGGCCCACGGGCATCTAGGCAGATCAACCAGAGAGGAGGGGAGCGATGGTGCCCCTAGGCTATATCTGGTTGAGGTGTGGATAATGTCGGGAACCATGTGGCGCAGCACTACTTCAGGCGGTTTCGGCATCATACGTATCCCCTCAGGGTAGCAATGGGTCGTCGAAAAGTTGGAGGGCGCGCAGGCGGGGAGGGACAGACCGCACATGCTCCAACCGCGTCAAAAACTGGACCAAGGGTTGCCAAGTGCGCTGGAACTTGGCGTCTGTATGAGCCAATCTATGGGAGAGTAGTTCCATCGCCATAACATGCCACAGACGCGTGAACCATGTGGTGGATGGAGGAGTACCTGCCTTTTTCCAGTGCAATGCGATAACCTGCTTGGCAGCAGTAAGCATATGAAAGATTAGGCGCCAGTCCGTGTGCGTCATGGCTTGAAGAGATGTGGGGCGAAGGCCCAAAATAATGACTCCCGGGTCGCTAGGCAAAGGAAACCCCACCACTGCTTTAATGTGGTCTAAAATCTCCTCCCAAAACGGAAGGATAAGGGGACAGGACCACCAGATATGGAGGAAAGAGCCCTGCGCTGCCAAACAGCGCCAACAGAGCGGAACGAATCCGGGGTACATCCTCTGAAGGCGAAGGGGGGTATAGTACCATCGCGTCATAAGTTTATACGCTGACTCCTGTTGTGCAGTGCTCTTAAAAAAGCGTCTGATATCTCTCCATAGCTGTGCCCACTGATCAGGAAGGATGTCCGCCGCGACGTCCCGCTGCCATTGGCGCTGGTAAGTGTGAGGTGGTACCACCTGTGACTGCTGGCGGGCTTTATAGGTCCTGGATATCAGTCCCCGGGTCCCATTAAAGGACCTGACCAAGAGTTCAAACAGTGTCGGTTTACGCGTGGCGCCCTCCGTATAGGATGGAGCCCGGAGCCAGTGGCGGATTTGGAAGTACTCTAAACGCGCGGTCTTCGGGAGATTAAAGTCTCTCCTACACTGCTCAAATGACTTGAAGATTCCCTTCTCGAATAGCTGTTCTATGACCCGGCATTCCCCCGTTGCCCACGCCGAAAAAGATAGATGGTGAGAGGCTGGAGGAAAGTCCGCGTTAAGTGCCACAGGCGTAAGAGGGGAGGGAAATACTGTGAGTCCTCGGGGCACTGCAACTCTGTCCCATATCTCCAGCACCGTTCGCACGGGAGTGGCAATGTATGCACTAGGGTGTCTAGCCTTTCTCGCCAGCCAGGCTAAATCCCACAGCGGGCAACAAGCCGCGGCCCGGTCCATGTGAAGCCAATGCTTTTCACTGGCTCGCACCGACCACTCCGATATATATCGTAAATGCGAAGCCCAATAATAGGCCAGGAGGTCAGGGCAAGCCAGGCCCCCTCTCTCCCGTGGCAGCATTAAAACTCTGGTGGAGAGACGTGGTCTCTTTCCGCCCCAGATAAAGGCAATTAACTCTCTTTGGAGATTCTGAATGTCTTTTTGTGGGATCGACGTGGGGAGAGCCTGAAACAGGTAGAGTACCTTCGGGAGGATGGACATCTTGATCGCATTGAGGCGACCGAGCCAAGACAGGGGAAGAGATTTCCAGTGGCGCAGGTCTGTTCGTATGGCTGCTCTACATGCAGGCCAATTAGTCTGAGTCCACGTACCTAGGTCCGCTGTAATGTCAATGCCAAGATATCGGATGGCTGTCTGGGCCCACCGAAAGGGGTTGATGGCCTGCAATTCCTCCAGTTGTTGAGGGAGAAGAGTAAGGTTGAGCGCGCGCGATTTGTGGAGGTTGATCTTAAGGCCTGATACCAATTCAAAGCCTGAAAGGGTATTTAAGAGCGCTGGGAGAGATGTTGTAGGCTCCGAGAGCGTCAGGAGGAGGTCGTCCGCGAATAAGGCAATCTTATGATCTGTCCCTCCCATGCGGAGGCCCCGAATATCTTCTGACTGCCGGATAGCAATCGCCAAGGGTTCCACCGCCAGAGCAAAGAGTAACGGGGAAAGCGGGCAGCCCTGGCAGGTGCCTCTATGGATGGTGAACGAGGGGGTAAGGAGGCCATTGACGCGGATGCGCGCAGAAGGATGTGCATATGGTGCCATGATGCGACTGATCATGTGAGGGCCAAGGCCAATGCGCCGAAGAACTGCCCGGAGGAAGGACCAGTCTACCCGGTCGAAGGCCTTCTCCGCGTCCAGGGAAAGGAGGAAGGCAGGTATGTCGCGATGGCGAACCTTCTGTATCAGATGAGCCATGCGGCGGAGGTTGTCCGCTCCCTGCCTTTCCTGAATGAAACCCACTTGGTCAGGCTCGATCAGTCCCGGGAGAAGGGGCGCCAGACGCCGAGCCAAGATTTTGGTATAGAGCTTAGCGTCCACATTTAGGAGGGATATCGGCCGGAACGATGCACACGCGGTAGGATCCTTTCCGGGTTTCGGAATGAGTACTATCTCCGCTTCGGCCATCGTTGGCGTCACTGCGCCGTCTATTGTGAAAGAGTTAAAAAGGCGCAGAAGATGATCTTTGAGTTCTGGAAAGAAAAGCCGGTAGAATGCCAACGTCAGACCATCAGGGCCAGGTGATTTCCCCAACGGTATGCTCTTCAAGGCCTGCGAAAGTTCGGCTGCTGTGATCTGTTCTTCAAGGTGATCCCTATCAGAGGGATTTAATGGCGTCCAGGGGCAATTGGTCAAAAAAGGCTCTATTTGATCCTCACAGACGTCTCCCGCCCTATATAAGGTGGAGAAAAAATGCCTGAATTCCGCCTGTTTGTCCGTTTCCGCGATGGCCCAGCCACCCCCCGGCAGGGCAATCTTAGAAATATGGCTGCGAAGTGTCCGACTGCGGAGTCGCCGCGCCAGCACAGAACCGACCTTGTTGCCTCCACCATAAAATCTCTGCTTCAAAGCAAGTAGGGAGCTTTCCGCCTTGTTTACTCGAATGGCTCTGAGTTGGCCCTTTAATGACGCAAGCTTCTTTCGGTTAACAGGGGTGGGCGTCATGAGAGTCTGTTGTTCAAGGGTTTTGATGTCTCGGGCGAGGTTGTCCTCCACCAGGCGGGACTCTCGCCTGCGAGCTATAGAAATGGAAGTAATAGTGCCCCAAATCATAGCCTTGAAGGCGTCCCATAAGATGTGGATCGGGGTTTCAGGGAGGTCATTGTTGTCGAAATAAGATTTTATGGCCTTTTTGATGTCATCTATGTCAACCGGGTCACGTAAGACTTGGGGAGGAAGTCTCCATCGAGGGAGATATCCTGGCGGCCTGCCCATCCCGGACAAGGTGAGCTCCAGATGCGCGTGATCCGAGATGGATATTTCCGAGATAGCTGCAGATGTCAGAGATCGGGCGAGCGTTTGGGAGATAAAAAAGTAATCGATACGGGAGTAAGAGCGGTGAACCTGGGAGAAGAAAGTATAGTCACGCGTGTCAGGCTCCCAGTAGCGCCAAGCGTCTAGTAAGCCCAAAGCCGTGATATCGTGTTTAAGCGCTGCCGACATAGCCCCAGTCCCTTGGAAAAGAGAAGAGGTGCGATCTAGACCTGGATACCACACCAAGTTGAAATCTCCACCAAGAATGACCAGTTCAGTGACCTGAGAGAGTTGGGCCCGAAGGAGGTCCTTAAGGAAGCCGTCTTGTGCTTGGTTAGGGGCATATACATTAAATAATACGAAGGGTTTTCCCTGCGGCTGGATCTCTAATTTAAGGTAGCGACCCTCCCCATCTCGTGTGGTGCGGACGACCTGCACCAGGAGTCCCGTTTTGAAAAAAATAGCCACCCCTGCAGTCTTAGTGTGAGCAGAAGCCCATACCTGTAAGGGAAATTTCGGGTGAACCATACGAGTAATGTCCGCGCGCAAAAGGTGGGTTTCCTGGAGGAAGATAACATCAGGATCGTTTAAGAGGAGATATCTCCAGATTTGCCGCCTTTTGTTCGGAGCATTTAGGCCTCGAACATTAAGAGAGAGTCATTTAAGGTGGGCCATTGGTCAAGCAGGGTAGAGCATGCATTAGCCGGGCATCATCCCCTTCTCCCAGACTCCCTGCAGCAAGCTCCCACCACCCCGACGAAATCGCCGCCAGAGACTAGGAACGATGCACGCGCGCGTTTCCCAGCCAATAGACATGCTGCGCCCCATTGAAACCCCAGGGATCTGGCCAGTGATCCATGGCTGCGTCCCGTGTAAGAGTCCTCTCCTCACTATACCAGACAAAGGTAGGGAAAGAGAGATGAAAGAGGAAGAAAAGAGGGAAGTCTGAGAGAGTAGAAAGTAACAAACTTCGAAGTGGCCAACCGGGCCATGGCAAACCATTCCAGTCCAGGAGCGGCCCGATGGTGAGAACCAGGGCGGCTCTGAGGAGTCACTCCTCTTGGGGACTAAGGAAATGGTGGGGGGTGAACCTCGGGATTGGACAAAAGGGTCCGCCACCGCCCTCCGGGGGCGAGCCAGCCAGTCAAATATGGGGGGGGAGTCCGTGTCTGGGGCGTTCTCCAGCCCCGCACCACAGACAATCAAGAGTAAAACCGGGGAGGAAGTGGGCAGGGTGAGCCCGGGACCTACAGCCAAGTGTAGGGGCAGTAAATCTACCCATGCCTAATCGTGACATGGGCTGCCATGTTAAGACGGCTACTTCCCCCCAGGTCCAAGGTCCGGAGCGCGCACGGGCGCACAGCGGGAAGGCGTTCACTAGGGCAGTTTTCAGAGGATTTAAGAAGATCGGTGTGGTAAAGCCGTTCCGCGGGGGCGTTACTATTATCGAGTGCTGGCGGGAGAGAAACACTCTAGGGGTAAAGCTAAGGCAGGTGCCAGCTGGGAGGGTCCCTCCAGTGAAGTCTGATAAACGTGCCCATAGGTCCTGGTAATCCTAATGGGATGGGGCAAGAACATTCGAACAAGTGATAAACATGTTGCACCATAACAATAAAAGAGGGGACAGGAGATATCGCAGATGGAGCTGCTTGCCAGGGGAGGTCTGTCCAGGCGGCACCCGGGGCCCCCCGGGTCCAGGATCCTCTCCCCAGAGGGCCCAGGTCAACAAAGGGCATCCGCACCATCGAGAGGTGAGCATTCGAGCACCGTCCAACATCGGCAGTAGGTCGTCCCGCCCAGTTATGTCTTCATTAGATGATGGTCCGGCTTCGTGCAATGACCCCTTGTAAATTCAGGTTCGTACGACCCATGGTCAGTCTCCAGTGCTAAGTCCTGATGGCATGGTGGGGTCAGGTGGCGGGTCATTTCCCGGTGATAGCGGAGGCCCCGCCAGTGCCTTCAGGTGGCGTATGATGTCTTGCTTGGCTTGGTTGGAGGTCGTGTTGGTCCCTGAAGAGTCCGAGCCCTGGCGCTTCACCTTTGCCCATTCAGGCCTGAGAGAGATCTGAGATGCAGAGTCCGCAGGCGAGGGGGACCGAGGACGAGACCCCGGCGAGATGTGGAGTAGCCGGAGTGCCTCTCGCAGGGAACGCAATGAGTGTCGCCGCCCCTCCCATTGGAAGATCAAGGCGAAGGGGTGCCCCCATTGATACTTGACATTGGATGCCTTCAGTTTGGCCGTTATCTGTTGAAAGTCTCGTCTGCGACGCAGAGTGAGCGGAGAAAGGTCCTGAAAAATCTGGATGGCGTGGCCTTCATATTCTAACTTTGCGGTCGTCCTAGATGCCCGAAGAATGGCCTCTTTCTCCGTGTAGAAGTGTACCCTGGTCAGGATGTCGGGATTAGGTTGGGGTTACCCCGAGGGGAAGCGACCCGGTGTGCGCGGTCCAACGTTGGGGGGGGGAAGTGTCATCGTCACCCCGAACAGCGTGGAGGAGGTCCGCAACGTAGGAGACTATATCCGCAGCCTCCGCTCCCCGCGGCACGCCCCGTATACGGAGATTATTGCGGCGGCTCCGGTTTTCAAGGTCCTCCTGCTTGAGTTGGAGCTCCACATTTTGTTCTTCGAGTGCCATGACCCTGCGCCGCAGATCCTCTTGGTCCTCCGTCCTATTGTCAATTGTACGCTCCATGTCGTCCACTCGGTTTCCAAGTTCAGTGATGTCCCTGCGCACATCTGACAGGTAGGTCTTGACCTCTGTCTTGAGGGAGGAGATTTCGGACTTGATCTCCTGGAGGAAGGTGACCAGGAAGGCCTGGGATATGTTGGCCGACCCGGAGGAGTCTGTTCCGGAAGCCTTCTCAGTGGCCTCTGATAGAGGTGTCGGGGTCTGCTTGCTCCACAGCTCCTTAACTGAAGCTTCTTTGGCGGTGCTCTGCGTCGTCGGTTTCCCCGCCCTGGGCCTGGTCATGCTTTTAGCGCTACAGACGTTGGGGTTTTCTACGAATGGGTTTGCGTCACTAACTCGCCCCTTGCACTGACCACCCCAGGGGATCCGCCGCTCCGGCACTCCGAGGCCGCCACGCAGGCTCCTCAGTCTCTCCTGTGTCTCGCCCGGGCCGCTCGAGAGGCAGGTGGGGTCCGTGCAGATGCACGTAAGGCCCAAGGTTACACACGTCTCAGACTCTTCAAGACTTCTCGCCTCTCAGCAGAGCCGCACCTCCTCGCTGTCCACGAGTCCCAGCTCCCCCCTGCCGGTCAGTCCAGCGCTCCGACTGTAGCCTTTGACGAAGGCACCCTTTGCAGGCGTGACTCGGCTCATGAGCAAGCCGGGGCCCCGGCGGGATGTCCAGGCCCGGCAATCACCCCCGGGGCTATCAGGGCCCGCCGCGGCGCAACGCCGGGCCCGGCTGTCCAGCCGCGGTAGATCCTCGCAGCCGGATTAGGGCACCCAGCCCCGCCGCCAACAATTGGCCCCCCGGCACTCACCAGGGCCACACCCCAGCGGACCCCGGCGATCCAAACTCGACTCCCTCAGGGCCCAGGCAGCGTCTTGCAGCAGTGATACTCTTCCGGGGTAGGGGGCCACCTACACACCAGGGGTCCACATCAGCATAGTCCCCCCCAACTCAGGGCCCAGCCTGCCCACTCGCTCCCAGCCTCAGCTCCGGGGGCGCCAGAGCCAGACGAGTCGGGAGAGTTAGCACAGTGCGCCTGGTAAACCTCCGAGCCAAGGGGCCCCAAGCAGTCCGCAGAGATCAGGCCTCCAGCTCCTCTCCTCTCGCAATGCGTCGCTCCGCCACCTCCCTAAGGAATAGCCAGCCAGACTCTCGTGCCAGTGGCGGTCCTCTACGGCTTCTGTGCCTCCTCCGAGCCCCAGGGGAGGGCCTCCTGACTTGGCGCCAACCGGCTCCGGGGGATGCGGAGTCGGGGGGTCCCGGCGTCACGAGCAGTCTCTGCAGGGGTGGACACTCCCCTCAGGACGCCCCCACTGGATTACCGCCTCTTCCCCGCCCGGGGTTTCGCCGCTCTCCCCCTATCACTGCTGCCGCCCCCCCACCCGATCCGGTGGGCGACCGTGGCTTACCTCTGGGCCGCAGGCTGATGCTTCTCCCCGGGCAGCGCGAAGGCCTCTTCGCCGGGGCTCCCTCCGAGCCCCCCGGGCCCTCCTCACTCAGCAGGGGAGCTCGTCTCTCGCCGCGCTCAGCGGGGGTGGGCCTCACACTTCCGCGGTTTCCTCGCCTTCACCGCTTTCACAGCCAGGGGCCCAGGCCTGCCGCAAGAAGGCCCGGTCCGGACCTCAACAAGATGGCGGCCAGGACTCCGTCAGCGCTCCAGAGTCATCATCTCGGAGGAGACCCAGGCCCCCGAGCCCCCACGTCCAGCCACCGGCACCAACAAGGCACAAGATATCAGGTAAGGGTCTCCGATGACCCCCCCCCCCTCGCTTCTGATAGCTAGAAAACGGCCTATTCGACCCCCGGAGGACGGAGCGCGAGCTTCACACGTCCTACTCCATTGAGGTCTTGGCCACGCCCCCCTTGACTTTTTTTAATGTGTGCTCCCTTTGAGCCACTTCACAACTGTCCTCTTCGTCTCTTGACGCTTAAGACTGCTTTCCTGGTGGCCCTCCCTTCTGCTAGATGAGTGAGTGAGCTCCAGGCTCTTTCTTCTCAGCCTCCATTTCTGGCTATGCATCCGGACAAAGTGGTCCTACGCACTCGTCCATCCTTTCTTCCAAAGGTGGTTACATCTTTTCATATTGGCCAAACCATCACTTTGCCCACCTTCTTTCCGCCTCCGATACCTTCGAGAGAGGAAGAGAGGCTCCACCGTCTGGACCCAAACCGTGCGCTCGCCTTCTACCTAGACCACACAAAACAGTTCCGGGTGGATGACCACCTCTTTGTTGGCTACGTGGGCGCCAAGAAAGGTCGGGCTGTACACAAGCGGACCATCTCCAGGTGGGTCGTTGTTGTAATCTAGTAAGTGAATGATGCATCCTCTCTGTTGTTGCCCTTATGCCTTGCTGCTCAGTCTATGTGATGTCATCAGAATGTTGAGAGTGTTTGAGTGTAAGAAGGAATCAGTTGGTGTGGAAGGGCTGAGCGACGATTTTTAAAGAACCTGGGTGCTACTTCAAAGGACTTTTAAAACTGAAGAAACTACAACCTCTGGATTTGAACAAAACTGGCACCCCTAATGCCCCACCAGTGACCTTTTCATCGGTCGCCCCAACCAGTAAGTGCCAGTTTGTCTTGGTCTTTCCTTCATTATCTTTGTTTGCCTGTCTTTGCTGAACTGTTCCTGTCCTGTAACATGTTGACAGAGAACATCATCTGTGACCTGGACATTATTTGCGGGTACTAGTGAGTACTGTACATTTGGATTTGGGTTGGTTCCTGCTGCCTGTTGGATTTTGGGAACGTTTTACCAGTGATCTAAGGTGCCAGTTCCTATCTGCCTGCCTACTGTCCACTGCCTGCCTGTCTTGGAAGAAGTCTGCCCTCCTGCTCCTTGGGACAGTCTCAGAGTAGCGACCTGCTCCTACTTGTTCGCTGTCTCCCTCTTGATTGCCAGTTCTTGCCTGCCTGCCTGCTCGCTACCTGCTGCCCAATGCCTCCCTGTCTTTCTGCCTTGGAGGAGTGTTTGTCTTCATTGTCCTGACCTTCTGTGCCCCTATTTTGTCTTCTGGCTACATCCTTTGCCAGTTACGGAGGCGGTCTGTGCCGGTAATGCCTGAAGTCAACATTGGTGAGACCGTTTTTGTCTATTATTTTTGTGACTACATTTGAGACCTGTTTGGTCTCTTCAACCGCTCTATTGTCATTTATTTGAGGCACGAGCTCCGTTTGGAACACTTACATTTTCCGCCGTACATTAATTTGAACTAACTGACTTTGTCACTGCGCGCGCAACCTCACCTGCGGTCTCTTCCTGGGTTCCTGCATGACGCGCTGTTCATCGAGGGGACTTCCTTGACTTGACAGGAGACGCTTTTGGAGCACCTACGTGCCGTGAGCCATCCGGCTCGGCGTCACAGACGTGCCGCCATCTTTTAGTTGGACCATGTATGATGTTTCCTGCATTTCTTACGAGGGTTTTCTGCCAACCACGGTTGCTGTGACTTTACAATAAAGTTAATTGAAGCTTTTCTTCTTCGTTAATGGCAACGCTGGCGATTGTAAACATCGTTCGACATTTTGGCATTCCGATGAGTCAAATAATGTGAGGATACGATTGATTCAACTTTCCATGGAAGCTGCATGCAACAAATCAGCAAGTTGAAGGCCTTGCAGCGCTAACCAGGATGGAGTCGCTGTGCTACACCGCTTAGGATGTGGACAGTTATGTGGAACTTTTGGTGAGGACCTCGGGTGAGAGATCGCTCACAGGAGTATGAGACTTTCTTTTTGTTTTAATTTCATGTGTGTTTCTTATGTGATGATTGTACCTTTCACTGGTACCTGATCCTGTATTTGTACAAGAGAGTGTAGTGTCTTTGTTTTGTATCTGTATGAATAGAGGGAGAGAGAGTGTAGTGTTCCTGGTCACGTCATGTTCTGAAACTGAAGCTTCTTGCTTGTTTTGGTTTTACCCTCTGAATTGGTAGTTACCTCCTGTGAGGTGTTAGACTGTGCGTTACGGGTGCGCACATGAGAAGACTTCTTCTTTTGAAGCTTCTCTGACTTGCCTGTTTTGGGTTTACCCTCTGTATTGGTTGTTACCTCGTGTGAGGTGTTGGACTGTGCGTTACGGGTGCGCACACCTTGTGTGAGGTGTTGGACTGTGCGTTATGGGTGCGCACATGAGAAGACTCCTTCTTTTGAAGCTTCTTTGACTTCCCAGTTTTGGTTTTACCCTCTGGATTGGTTGTTATCTCGTGTGAGGTATTGGACTGTGCGTTATGGGCGCGCATGTGAGAGATCTACCTTTTGTGTAGCTTCTCTGTCTTACTTGTATTGGATGTACCCTGTGAGTGGTTGTTGCCTTGTGAGAGGTGTTTGGACTGTGCGTTACGGGTGCGCACATGAGAAGACTACTTTCTCTTTAGCTTCTCTTGATTTACCCTTGTTTTGGTTGTGGTATGTGTATCACCCTGTGTTTAGGGGTTGCATAATTACTCTAGAGTGTACGCCTTCGAGTGTTGGGCGTGTGATTTAAAGAACACAACACTTTTGTGTTTCTCTCATCTTTTCAAGATGGGATGGGATGGAGTGTTTGACGATGCTCTTGAAGATTGATGTTATTCTTGTAGCGTTATGTTATTTTTGAAGCTCGTTGACTTTCGTATGTGTGTATGTCCACCTCCGCACATTTATTTATTGTCAGTCATATTGCATGTATGTGCTATGATCTCGCATGCTTGTATTTTTACAATTTTGATGAGGGGGGATGTGTTGTAATCTAGTAAGTGAATGATGCATCCTCTCTGTTGTTGCCCTTATGCCTTGCTGCTCAGTCTATGTGATGTCATCAGAATGTTGAGAGTGTTTGAGTGTAAGAAGGAATCAGTTGGTGTGGAAGGGCTGAGCGGCAAGGAGGCTGCTCCTGGTGGGGCATTGTATGAGGCCTAGCATGAGACTTAATATGGATCCTATCTGAAGAATAAAGCTGTGATCCTGAACTACATCACTGGACTACGTATCTTTCATTTAATTGTAACACTCGTCTTGTGTATCAAGGCCTGTTACTCTTTGGCTAAAAAGGAGCCTCCAGTTGGGTTGCGCGCCCATTCCACCAGGGCGACGGCAGCCACCACTGCTTTGGGACGGGGAGTTCCTCTAAGCAACATCTGTCAGGCAGCTACGTGGGCATCGCTGCACACTTTCACCAAGCACTACTGCCTGGACAGCCAAGTCCGGAGAGATGGCTGCTTTGGCCGTTCTGTTCTCCAGGACTTTCTGGTGTGATCTTGGTTCGCAGACCCACCACTGGGGTTGGTATTGCTGGGGTATCTATTCTAAGGTAAGGAATCTATCACTAACGTATTTCTTTCAGATGCACAAGTTACTTACCTTCGGTAACGATATATCTGTAAGAAACATTAGTTAGTGATAGATTCCTTACCGCCCCACCCATCCTCCCCGTTCTGCAAACTGATTTCTAGGGTTAAGGACATCCCTTCAGGGCCATAGTTTTGTGCACCAGTGATCTGAAAGAGACACGTTAGTGACAGATTCCTTACCTTACCTTAGAATATCCCCAGGCGTCAGGCTGGATCCGGAAAGTTTTTGCGTAGCAGTACCCTTGCGCGTCGGTAGGCGGCGTCGTGCGGCTCCGCGTCCGTCGTCGGCGTCGTGATCGCCGGGATGACGTCGCGGGCAGTACTTAGGCGCCGCCCCTGCGCGCTGACGTCAGTTCTTCTTTTTCCGCGCCAGCAAGCGCAGATCCGGGAAGAGCAGTGCCCTAGTCATTTTTTGACTAACTTTTTTGGTGAAATTTTTCACTGTTTTTTCCAATCGACTTCAAGGTGTCGTAGGGATGCCCGGGTTTAAACGTTGCGGTGACTGTGCTCGGATGATGTCCATCACAGACCCGCATCGGGAGTGTCTCTTCTGCCTCGGCCGAGGCCACGACACAGAGTCTTGTTCCGACTGCCGGGCCCTCAATCCGAAAGCTTTGCGAAAGCGGTCTCGAAAGCTCCTCGAGGCCCGGCATTCGGCTCCGCGCAAGCCCCGGTCGCGTGAGAGGTCCAGGGGTCGATCGCGGAGTCCACACCGGTCGGAGGCATCGAAGTCTTCTTCGTCCGGTAAGTCCAAGCACAAAAAGTCCAAAAAGCATCGTCGCTCTAGGACTTCGCCTCGCCGGTCTCGCGACTCGGCTGAGGCCCCTCCCGGCACCGTCCCCGCGGCCCCGGACATGCCTGAGGAGTCGCACCCGCAATACCCGTCCTTCCCGGGTTCGGGTGCGGATCCGGCCCAAGTACAGGACTTCCTGTCGGCCATGGCCCGCCTCTTCGGGCCTCAAGGTCCCTCCGGTGCGCCTTCGGGCCCTGATGAGGTTGCTCCGGCGTCGCCGACGGCTCCGGCCCCGGCGTCGCCCGTGCCTCCTGCCTCGATCCCGGCTCCGGCCCCGGCCTCGATCCCGGCTCCACAACCCCCATCGACGCCGGTCGACCTAACTACACCTCCGCCGGCGCCGATGTCTCCGGTGCCGTTCTCGACGCCGCCTGGGGCTCCGGGCGGCGTCGTCCCCCAGTTCCTTCCGGCTCCGGACATGGACCCGGACCGACGTCGCTCGACGCCGGTTCCGGCGCCGCTGGGACCTTGGGTCCCAAATGTCCCTCCTCCTCCTTATTTTGAACCAGAGGAGGACCAGGACGACTGGGAGGGGTCTGATGACCCTCTGACACAATAGTGTCAGTACGAAGAGGACTGGACAGAGGGTCTAGGGCAGTGGTTCCCAAACTTTTTTGACTCGCGGCTCCTTTGACCAATTGGCCGTAGGCCGCGGCTCCCCATTACATTACTATTTTTTGGTGGGAGAGAATGTAAGGCCGACCTCGTTAGGACTTCCATTTTAATCCCTGAAAATAATAGGAATGAAGGTATGGAGAGCTTCTCATATCATTTTCCTATAATCGTTCTCTTTTGAGGTCCTGCTCAACTGACTAAATCAAACTTGGTTTACTTCTTAGATTGTTTCTATAAAGAATTTTACGGTCGAATGTGCTAGCACGCAGAGCCCGTGTGGCACAATACATTCCTCTTTAATTACGCGCCTGACTGTTTCACAGCTGATCATTTTAGGCACACCACGCACCTGCTTGCTTGCAGATAATTCAGTTAATTATAGGCGAACATTGCCGTTGTGGCCATGCTGCACTGCTGTGTTTTGCTGCTGTTTTTTTTTTTTTTAAATGTGACGATTTGGAGCAAGTAGAGGGAAAAGGCAGCCGGGCGCTGCCGTGACCCTCACTGGCAGGGCCCAGTACCACAAGGCAGAGAAGCGAGGAAGCCCCACTGTACTCCGAAAGCGGAAACTCCGCACCTGCAGCCTGGCTCCAAAAAGGAAGGGAGGGCAGTTTAGGCCAAGCAGGGGATCGTGACAGCTCGCCAGCCCAACTGGGACACATTCGCCTGCATTGCTCAGTTTCCAGAGGGCAGGCTGTTGGCCTCTCAGGGCAACTTTGGGGCAGCCTGGACTGTAAACAAACCCAGGAGGAAGAAGTCATCACTCACCTTCTTGTTGACTGGGTGCCAGCTTCTGCCTAATGGGCCACTCTTCTCTCCTCACCCCGCCTGAGAGGAGTCTGGGGCAAAGGTCTGCAGGCCTCATTCAAGTGCCGACAGCTGGAAAAGCATTGCATTTTAAGCAAAACTTGTATTTTCAAAGCGCCCCGGACACATTTCTTTGTCAGAGAGGAACGTAAAACTACAGCTTTTTACAGTAGCTGTCAACTTACATGACCCAAGCATGTTTGCACAACTGTATTTTTTCACGAGGATTAGCTGTTTGTAACTGCTTTTTACTAGGTTAGTGCCCTTCCATTTTTGTTGCTTTACAACAGTTTTAAGATATTAGAGTTTCTAGTTCCTCAAAAGAATGTAATTTCTTATATTTAAATGTTTCCCTCATCTTCATTGCTTGATTTTGTTTGCGAGAAAATGTCACACATAATTACACTGAAATTATGAAAACGTCACACATGGCAATCTGAAACCTTGGCAGCTATGAGAGAGAACGAAAAAAAACAAATCATGGGGCTAAAAGGCACAAGTTCACCACCTAGTGGGCGCCAGGAGCAGTGCAGCCGGCCTACATGTAAACGGCCAATGTAATTCCTAAAAGATTCTTCTCTGCAATTGCGACCGTGGCGCCCCTGGCTGGTTTTAGTGGCGCACCGGGGTGCCGCGGCACACAGTTTGGGAACCACTGGTCTAGGGGATGCCAGTGGTCTAGATACTTCCCCTGACACTGGCATGCTGTCTCCTCCCGTGGCTACGGAGGAGGGAGCCAATTTTGCAACGGTGTTGCGTAGGGCGGCTGGGGCTTACGTCTCCAACTCCCTACTGTGGCGGTCAAGACTAATATCTTGACAGAGGTGCTTCAGCCGGCAGCCTCCTCTACGGAGACTGTGCTGCCGTTTAACGACGCCCTCACTGACGTTCTTTTGGGCGCCTGGTCTAAGCCCAACACAGGGGCTCCTGTGGATAGGAACGTGTCCCGACGCCATCGCCCAGCTCCGGGCGACCCCTGTTTCTCTCTGTCCACCCCACTCCTGAGAGCTTGGTTGTCCAAGCCTCCGCTTCCCAAACCGCCTTCCCTACCGCCCCACCGGATAGGGAATCCAAACGCCTGGATCAATTTGGGAAGAAGGGTTTTTCTTCCTCCAGTGCTGGCTTGCGGTCCATCAACACCGCTTGTCTTTTGGGCCGATATACCCACTCCTTGTGGGATTCGGTGGCGACTGTCTTGCCCCAGTGTTCTGAGGAGGTCCAGACACTGCTTTCCCGCGCCATTGCGGAAGGAAGGGATGCGGCCAAATACACCATACGATGTGGCCTTGATACCGCCGACTCGCTGGGCAGGTCTATTGCAACGACGGTGGCGCTACGACGCCACGCCTGGCTGAGAACCACTGGTTTTTCAGGGGATGTCCAGAATACTCTCATGGACATGCCCTTTGATGGAGTCGGTCTTTTTGGGTCCAAAGCAGACCATGCGTTGGAGTGCTTTAAGGACTCACGGGCTACTGCCAAGTCCCTGGGCCTTTCTGCTACACGCCCTCCGCTGACTTCTGCTTTTCGCCCCTATCGTGGCCACGGTAGGGGCGCCCCGTCACGTCAGCAGCCCAGCCACCGGCCCGCGCAGCAGGCGTCTTCGCGTGGCCGAGGACGTGGATTCCGCCGTGGCGGATCGGGCAACCAGCGTGCGGGTCAGGCCACCACCTCCAACCCGTCCGCGGCCTCCAAGCCCTCCTAGTCCCTCCTTTCAGGTGCACAGCACGCCAGTAGGGGCAGGGTCCGCCATCACCTTCCCCACTGGCGTACCATCACCTCGGACAGGTGGGTCTTGGACATTGTCCGAAGGGGCTACTGCCTCCCCTTCGAGACCACCCCCCAGCCATGCCACCTCAATTCCACCGCATGTCAGGGGATCACTTGGTACTTCTGCAGAAGGAAGTCACGGCCCTCTTGGCCAAGAGGGCCATCGAGCATGTTCCGACCCCAGAAGTAGGGCGTGGTTGCTACTCCCACTACTTCCTGGTGCCCAAAAAGGACAAGGAGGACATGCGTCCTATCTTGGACCTCCGGAACGTCAATCGCTTCCTCCGGAAGGAGAAGTTCAAGATGCTCACCCTAGCTCAGGTCTTGACTGCCCTCGACCCTGGAGACTGGTTGGTAGCGTTGGACTTGCAGGACGCATATTTCCACATCCCCGTCCTGCCGGCCCACCGGCGTTACCTCCGGTTCACGGTAGGCCCCGAGCATTTTCAGTTCACCGTGCTCCCCTTTGGCCTTACCAGTGCCCCTCGGGTGTTCACGAAAGTGATGGCGGTGGTCGCAGCTCTTTCAGTCTTCCCCTACCTCGACGACTGGCTGCTGAAGGCGGGCTCGTCCCAGGCAGTCGTCTCCCACCTCCAGACTACGGCCGAACTCCTGCACTCGCTGGGGTTCTCCATCAATGTGCCGAAGTCGCATCTGATTCCTTCTCCACAGCTCCTTTTCATCGGAGCAGTTCTGGACACGACGCAGTTTCGGGCCTAACATCCCGAACGGCGAGTCCGGGATATTCAGGCTCTGATTCCGATCTTTCAGCCTTTATCCTGGGTTTCGGTACGGATGACCCTGAGGCTGCTGGGCCTCATGGCCTCCTGCATCCTGCTGGTCACTCATGCCAGATGGCATATGCGGGCTCTGCAGTGGGACCTGAAGTTCCAGTGGGCGCAGCACCAGGGCAACCTGTCCGATCACGTCCAGATCTCAGAGGGGACTGCAAAACAGTTGCAGTGGTGGCTCTCGAACCGGCAATGGGTCATGGGCAGATCCCTCTCCCTTCCCCAGCCAGAGCACACAGTTGTGACGGACGCGTCCCTTCTGGGATGGGGCAGTCACATGGGAGAGGCGGAGTTCAGAGGCCTCTGGTCTCCGGCGGAGTCCCGGCTCCATATCAACATTCTGGAGCTCCGGGCGATCCGACTTGCACTCAAGGCATTCCTTCCCTCTGTCAAAGGGAAGGTAGTGCAGGTGTTCACCGACAACACCACCACCATGTGGTACTGCAACAAACAGGGCGGGGTGGGGTCGTGGACCCTTTGTCAGGAGGCTCTGCGCCTCTGGACATGGCTGGAACATCAGGGCATGTTCCTGATGGTTCAACACCTGGCAGGTTCCCTGAACGCCAGGGCGGACGAACTCAGCCGCAGGTGCATGATGGATCACGAATGGCGTCTTCACTCGGAAGTGGCGCAAGGACTCTTTCTACAGTGGGGAGAGCCTTGGTTAGATCTATTCGCCACCGAAGAGAACGCGCAATGTCATCAGTTCTGCGCGTTGGAATTTCCAAGGCGGCACTCGCTCGGCGACGCTTTTCGTCGCGAGTGGAGTTGCGGTCTGTTGTACGCCTTTCCGCCTATACCACTTCTACCCAGAGTGTTGAAGAAGATTCGGCACGACCGGGCCCAAGTCATTCTTGTGGCTCCGGACTGGGCTCGAAGAGTTTGGTATCCCGAGCTACTCAATATGAGCGTAGATCCCCCGATCCGTCTGCCTCTTCGGGAGGATCTTCTGTCGCAGCAGCAGGGGACGGTCCTCCACCCGAACCTGTCCAGTCTACACCTGCTTGCGTGGAGATTGAGCGGCGGCAGTTGATTCCTTTCGACTTGCCTCCCGAAGTTTGTGATGTAATTCTGGCAGCCAGGCGTCCCTCCACTAAGGTGGTATACGCCTGCAGGTGGAACAAATTTGTGGCATGGTGCACAGCAAAGGCTGTGAATCCCCTCTCTGCCCCTCTTTCTGAGGTTCTTCTGTTCCTCCTTTCACTGGCCCAACAGGGTTCTGCCCTGGGTACCATCAAGGGTTATCTTTGTGCTGTCTCGGCCTTCCTCAGGCTCCCTGATCAGCCCTCCCTTTTCAAGTCCCCTGTTGTTAACAGGTTCTTAAAAGGCATTACTCACCTCTTCCCTCCTGTTCCGTTTGTGATGCCTCAGTGGGACTTGAACTTGGTTCTTACCTTTTTAATGTGCGCTCCCTTTGAGCCTCTACATAACTGTCCTCTTCGTCTTCTAACTCTGAAGACAGCCTTTCTGGTGGCCATCACCTCCGCTCGGCGGGTGAGTGAGCTCCAGGCTCTATCTTGCAAACCTCCCTTTCTGTCTGTTCATCCAGACAAGGTTGTTCTTCGGACGCGTCCGTCCTTCTTGCCAAAGGTGGTTACTGCCTTCCACATTGGGCAGACCATCACTTTGCCTACCTTCTTTCCGCCTCCGCATCCTTCCAGAGAGGAAGAGAGGCTCCACCGTCTGGACCCAAAACGTGCGCTCTCCTTCTATATCGACCGCACAAAACACTTCCGGGTGGATGACCAGCTCTTTGTTGGCTACGTGGGCGCCAAAAGGTCGGGCGGTGCACAAACGAACCATCTCCCGCTGGGTTACCTTGTGCATCAAGACCTGCTATTCTTTGGCTAAGAAGGAGCCTCCTGTTGGGCTGCGTGCCCATTCCACCAGGGCAACGGCTGCTACCACGGCCTTGGGCCGCGGTGTTCCGCTGCCGGTTATTTGTCAGGCAGCTACGTGGGCCTCGCTGCACACGTTTACAAAGCATTACTGCCTTGACAGTCAGGTCCGGAGGGACGGCTTCTTTGGCCGTTCTGTCCTCCAGGACTTCCTTGTCTGATCTTTGTTCGCAGACCCACCACCGGGGTTGGTATTGCTGGGGTATCTATTCTAAGGTAAGGAATCTGTCACTAACGTGTCTCTTTCAGATGCACAAGTTACTATCTTGTGTAACGATATATCTGTAAGAGACAGTAGTTAGTGACAGATTCCTACCGCCCCACCCATCCTCCCCGTTCTGCGAACTGATTTCTAGGGTTAAGGACATCCCTTTCAGGGCCCTAGTATTTTTCAGACACCTATGTCAGCTTCTTGCATGGCTCTGCGTTCCTGGCGCGGAAAGTCGTGTACAGAACTGACGTCAGCGCGCAGGGGCGGCGCCTAAGTACTGCCCGCGACGTCATCCCGGCGATCACGACGCCGACGACGGATGCGGAGCCGCACGACGCCGCCTACCGACGTGCAAGGGTACTGCTACGCAAAAACTTTCCGGATCCAGCCTGACGCCTGGGGATATTCTAAGGTAAGGTAAGGAATCTGTCACTAACTACTGTCTCTTACAGATATATCGTTACACAAGTTAGTAACTTGTGCGTCAGTATCTTGCATGGCTCTGCGTTTCTGGCGCGGGAAGTCGTGTACAGAACTGACGTCAGCGCGCGAGGGCGGCGTCTAAGTAGCTGCCGCGACGTCATCCCGGCGACCACGACGCCAACGACGGACGCGGAGCCGACCGACGCCACCTTCTGACGCGCAGAGGTACTGCTAACGAAAACTTTCCGGATCCAGTCTGACGCCTGGGGGTAATTCTAAGGTAAGGAATCTATCACTAACTAATGTTTCTTACAGATATATCGTTACCGAAGGTAAGTAACTTGTGCTTCTTGTCTAACCAATGTACCACTCTATTCTTTAGGGTGTTGTATGTCTCCATTTGGTCTGGCAACAGGGGGGGCACATTAACCAGGACTGCAACATAAGGGCAGCATTTAGGTGGTAAATTATTGGATACATCTGCTCTTCCCTCATAAGCCATGTTGTCTCTTGTCTTGGTGTATTTTGTGGTTGATTGTTCCAGGTCGGACCTATCCCCTTAAACTTGGTGGGGTTTGTTAATCGGAGCCTGTTGTCTTTGTGGAATAGTGTTTACTGACTTGTTACTTCCATTTTTCGCCCTACAATTACTAAGTTGTTCAAACCCCCAACTAGTTCTCTGCCTATCCCCTTAATTGTTACCTTATCTGTTGGCGGAATTGCCTGGAGTGAGCACTCAATTGACCCCCACCCCCCCTATTGCATCCCTTTTTGCCCCTGAGCTAGTGATTGTATTCCTTAGCAGGCCACTAATCTTAGTTACTTCACTAGACAGTTTGTCAATTTTATCACGAATCGGCTTAAGCAACTCCTCGACCTTCGTTACTATAGTGGCTATAATTTGTGTGGCTTGTATATTTAGGGGAGTGCTTTGATCAATTAAGCTAATACATGCTGGGGCTGAAGGGTTATGCGTGGGTCCTTTCTTGCCTTTGTTACTACCCACCACTACTTGACTCTTCTTGCACCATCGCTTCCTCTTCGGAGTAGGTGATCCGTCTGGGTATGTATTCGTGGGGGGTCAATTTGTATGTGAGGTACTAGTTCAGGTTCTGTTATGTTTTCAGCGGTCCTAGGAGTTCCTTGGTGCTCATTGTAGACTACTTCCCTTAATTGCATACTCCCTTCCTGTGCTAATCCGCTACCATCAACTGCCTGCCTGCCCTCCTACCACCATCCCAGGTCCCAGAGATAGATGGCGATCTGTCCTATCAATTTCATCGGTGATAGCACTAACCGCTCGTACTAGGAAAGAGTCAGTGGTGGTGCATGGGTTGTCAATTGCAGATTTTTGAGGCTTGAGTTTTACCATGGTGTCTTAGGTAGGAGGCAGCCAGGTAAGTTCTATAGTTTAAAATACTTTAAAATATTATATCAAAAATGGGAGTACAAAGTGCTAGGTGCAAAGTGCAAATTACTAGAGTAGGAGGCAGCCAGGTAAGTTCTATAGTATGTGGTACTTTGAAATTTTATACAAAAATGGGAGTGCAAAGTGCTAATAAGGAGGACTGGTAAAAATGCGCAAGTATTAAAAACTGAGCCAATTAGATTGAACTTTAGGACATTTTTTACAGAAAAGTATATTATTACTAGGACAAGACTAGATAAAATCAGTTAAAAGTTTGCGGATGATGCCTCCCAGCAGATAAAGCCCTGGATTTTAGGTTGCAAAAATACAAGTTCTGGCAGGCAAAGGTTCAGTCCTGCTTGGTTTGCTCCCTTCTTCTTACTCTTGGTGCGCCATTAACTTGTACCAAAATTAAATGACGAGCAGAACACTGAAAAATCTGCGGGTTAGGCACACTCCACTTTCCAATTAGTCACTTATGGTCCTCACCTTGTTATTGGTAATGTCCTCCTTGCATGTTTCCAGGACCCAAGCCAAGAATATAACAGGGGCGAAAAGGTGTATGGTAATATCGGGATCGGAGGACCAAGGGGGATGACCCAGCCCAGCCTCGTTTGGCCGCGTACGGGCGCAGACGGGCCCGCGCTGAGTGCTGGAGTGTTGGGCCCCTTTTAAGCGCCTCCTGGCGCGGCAGGAAATCGTCGGCGGCACTCGCGCCGCAAAGGATGGCGGGATATGAAGTGCCCGGTGCCTCTGTCTCTTTGCGTCCCACGCTGCGGGAGTTTTGGGCCCTTTTTAGCGCCTCCTGGTGCGGCAGGAAATAGTCGGCGGCACTCGCGCCGCAAAGGATGCTGGGATATGAAGTCCCCGGTTCCTGGTGCCTCTGTCTCTTCGCGTCATTTAGATAGCAATGTGTTTAGAGTGTTGGTTATAATCCATTTTACAGTTATAAGTTTTGAATGTGGTGGTGGCTGAAATTCACTAAAAAAACAAAGTTTACAGGGACGTTATACTTATGAATTAGCATTTAGAAAACCTTAGTAGTTCACTGAAAAAATGGAAGGTTACAAGGACGTTATAGTTAGGAAATGGAATGAAAAAAACCTTAGATATTCACTGAAAAAAACAAAGATTACAGGGGCGTTATAGTTAGCCTTACATTTTACTCGTACAAAACCAGAGAAATTCTGCAGTTATAGTTAGCTGAGCTAAATATAATTCACTCCCTCACAATTCACTGCTTATGACTTCACATTTTACATCACTCATGACATGGGCATGACACTGATGATAACTGCTGGGGTGCGAGTTAACTATAACTGATTAATTTCTCTGGTTTGTACAAGTGAAATGTCAGCCTAACTATTACGTCCCTGTAACTTTTGTTTTTTTCAGTATATATATATTTATATACATGTATATATATATATATATCTCTACAGGATATGACATACAGTGTTACAGATAAAACTACAGTCAAGAGAAAAGCAAACTGCAACGTATAGTAAGGTTTGCAAAAATATAATTCATATCATATCTTATCGTATATAGAAAAGCTATAAAGCTATATCTAAATATGCACAGCACAGATACATTACACCTGAGTGTACACCACATACCCTGGGTTACTTAGTATTAAGATAACGCCAACTGCTCAAAAGTATTCTGAAAGGCTGTTACTATCATTAGCCCAAAAGAAAACGCAGGGAAATGAAACCTTGCCAACAGCAAACACTTACAACCAAACCTGGCCCCATAGGTCAAAATGAAGTTCAACCCAAACCCAAGCCATGGAAATCTCCAAAGAAGATATCCAGTTGGAATATTGGACCACAAGGAATATTGGACAGCTGGGTGCTACAAATCGTCCGAAGGGGCTATTCCCTCCCCTTCGAGTCTGCCCCCCGTCCATGCCACCTCAGTTCCACCGCATGTCGGGGGATCACTTAGCGCTTCTCCAACAGGAAGTCACAGCCCTCTTGGCCAAGGGTGCCATCGAGCGCGTTCCTGGGCCAGAAGTAGAACATGGATGTTATTCCCACTACTTTCTGGTCCCCAAGAAGGACAAGGGGGGCTTGCGCCCCATCTTGGACCTCTGGAACGTCAATCGCTTCCTCCGGAAGGAGAAGTTCAAGATGTTGACTCTGGCTCAGGTCTTGGCTGCCCTCGACCCTGGAGACTGGATGGTAGCGTTGGACTTGCAGGACGCATACTTTCACATTCCCGTCCTGCCGGCCCACCGGCGTTACCTGCGGTTCACGGTAGGCCAGGAGCATTTTCAGTTTACCGTGCTCCCCTTCGGCCTTACAAGCGCCCCTCGGGTGTTCACGAAAGTGATGACAGTGGTCGCAGCTCATCTGCGCAGGTCAGGGGTTCCAGTCTTCCCCTACCTCGACGACTGGTTGTTGAAGGCGGGCTCGCCCCAGGCAGTCGTCACCCACCTTCAGACTACGGCCGACCTCCTGCAGTTGCTGGGGTTCTCCATCAACGTGCCAAAGTCGCACCTGAGTCCTTCTCAGAAGCTCCCCTTCATCGAAGCGGTTCTGGATTCGACGCAGTTTCGGGTTTATCCTCCCGAGCAGCGAGTCCGGGATATTCAGGCTATGATTCCCATCTTTCAGCCTCTATCCCGGGTTTCAGTCAGGTTGACCCTCCGGCTCCTGGGCCTGATGGCCTCCTGCATCCTGCTAGTGCAACATGCCAGGTGGCATATGCGGGCTCTGCAGTGGGACCTGAAGTTCCAGTGGGCGCAACTTCAGGGCAACCTGTCCGATCTTGTCCAGATCTCGGAGGGCACTGCACGACAATTGCAGTGGTGGCTCACGAATCGCGATTGGGTCAATGGCAGATCCCTCTCCCTTCCCCAACCGGAGCACACAGTGGTGACGGATGCGTCCCTCCTGGGATGGGGGGGCCACTTGGGAGAGGCGGAGATCAGAGGCCTCTGGTCTCCGGCGGAGTCCCGGCTCCATATCAATCTTTTGGAGCTTCGGGCGATCCGACTTGCACTGAAGGCATTCCTTCCCTCTGTCCGGGGAAGTGTAGTGCAGGTGTTCACGGACAACACCACCGCCATGTGGTATTGCAACAAACAGGGTGGGGTGGGGTCGTGGACCCTATGTCAGGAGGCTCTGCCCCTCTGGACATGGCTGGAACATCAAGGCATTACCTTGGTTGTTCAACACCTGGCAGGTTCTCTCAACGCCAGGGCCGACGAACTCAGCCGCCGGTGCTTGATGGATCACGAATGGCGTCTGAACTTGGACGTGGCGCAAGGTCTCTTTCTGCAGTGGGGAGAGCCTTGGTTAGATCTATTTGCCACCGAAGACAACGCGCAATGTCATCAGTTCTGCGTGTTGGAATTTCCAAGGCGGCACTCGCTCGGCGACGCTTTTTGTCGCAAGTGGAGCTGCGGTCTGTTGTACGCCTTTCCGCCTATACCACTTTTGCCCAGAGTGCTGAAGAAGATTCGGCGCGACCGGGCCCAAGTCATCCTTGTGGCTCCGGATTGGGCACCAAGATTCTGGTATCCCGAGCTACTCAACATGGCGATCGATCCCCTGATCCGACTGCCTCTTCGGGAGGATCTTCTGTCGCAGCAGCAGGGGACTGTCCTCCACCCGAACCTGTCCAGCCTCCACCTCCATGCGTGGAGATTGAGCGGCGACAGTTGACAGCTTTCGATCTTCCTCCCGAAGTCTGTGATGTCATTTTGGCAGCCAGGCGTCCCTCCACTAAGACGGTGTACGCCTGCAGGTGGAACACGTTTGTGGCATGGTGCACAGCGAAGTCTGTGGATCCCCTTTCTGCCCCTCTTTCTGAAGTCCTTCTGTTCCTACTATCCTTGGCCCAGCAGGGCTCTGCTCTGGGCACTGTCAAAGGTTATCTTTCGGCCATCTCCGCCTTTCTCCGGCTTCCAGATCAGCCTTCTCTCTTTAAGTCCCCGGTTGTTAACCGTTTCCTCAAAGGCATTACACACACACGTTTCCTCCCGTGCCTTTCATAATGCCTCAATGGGACTTAAATCTTGTCTTGACCTATCTCATGTGCGCTCCCTTCGAGCCCCTTCATAACTGTCCTTTACGTCTTCTTACTCTAAAGACGGCTTTCCTGGTAGCTATCACCTCTGCCAGAAGAGTGAGTGAGCTCCAGGCTCTTTCTTCTAAACCTCCCTTCCTTTCTGTTCATCCTGACAAGGTGGTTTTAAGGACCCGTCCTTCTTTCCTGCCAAAGGTTGTCACGCCCTTCCACATCGGGCAGACCATCACTTTGCCCACTTTCTTTCCGCCTCCGCATCCTTCAAAAGAGGAAGAGAGGCTCCATCGTCTGGACCCAAAACGTGCGCTCTCGTTCTATCTAAAGCGGGTTCCGGGTGGATGACCTGCTCTTTGTTGACTTCGTGGGTGCCAAAAAAGGTCGGGCCGTGCACAAACGCACCATCTCTCGGTGGGTCGTTTTGTGCATCAAAGCATGTTACTCCTTGGCTAAGAAGGAGCCTCCTGTGGGGCTGCGTGCCCATTCTACCAGGGCAACAGCAGCCACTACTACCTTGGGACGCGGCGTTCCCTTGCAGGATATTTGTCAGGCAGCCACGTGGGCCTCGCTGCACACATTTACCAAGCATTACTGCCTTGACAGTCAAGTCCGGAGAGACGGCTTCTTTGGCCGTTCTGTTCTCCGTGACTTTCTGGTGTAATCTATTCGCAGACCCACCACCGGGGTTGGTATTGCTGGGGTATCTATTCTAAGGTAAGGAATCTATCACTAACGTGTCTCTTTCAGATGCACAAGTTACTGCTTGTGTAACGATATATCTCTAAGAGACATTAGTTAGTGATAGATTCCTTACGGCCCCACCCATCCTCCCCGTTCTGCGAACTGTTTCTAGGGTTAAGGTCATCCCTTTCAGGGCCCTAGTTTCATGGCACCAGTGGTCAGTTTCTTGCATGGCTCTGCGTTACTGGCGCGGAAAGTCGTGTACAGAACTGACGTCAGCGCGCATGGGTGGCGCCTAAGTAGTCTCCGTGACGTCATCTCGGCGCTTACGATGCCAGCGACGAACGCGGAGCCGCACGACGCCACCTACCGACGTGCAGGGGTACTGCTGACAAAAAACTTTCTGGATCCAGTCTGATGCCTGGGGATATTCTAAGGTAAGGAATCTATCACTAACTAATGTCTCTTACAGATATATCGTTACACAAGTAGTAACTTGTGCTTTAACCTCCCACCCTTTGCCGCAGAGCTTGGTGGTTCAAACGTCTTGTTCGACAAAGCAGTCGGCTGGTTCGTTCACCACCACTCCGGGGGATAGGGTTCTCCAAAAAGTTGGCGCAGTCGGCCAAGAAGGTTTTCTCCTCTGCCAGAATGGCCTTAAAGTCTACAAATGCCACGTGTCTGTTGGGGAGCTATATTCATGCCTTAATGGATTCTGCTAGACAGGTAGCTCCTAAACTACCGGAGGATGATCGCGGTCACTTCTTGGAAGTGTTGGCAGATACACAAGCGGCCGCCCGTCAAGTGATCGAGTCTGGTTTAGAAACTGCGGACTCTGTGGCCAAAGTGATGGGTTCCTCTGTGGCCACCAGGTGGCATGCTTGGCTCAGGTCTTCAGGGTTCTCTCCGGATGTGCAGGCCACTCTACTTGATCTGCCTTTCAATGGGACCAGGCTTTTTGGAACAAAGGCGGACTCAGCTTTACCATGCTTCAAGGACAGTAGGGCTACGGCCAGATACTTGGGCTTACAATCTGAAAGAGACAATTAGTTATAGATTCTTTATCTTAGAATTACCCCCAGGCGTCAGACTGGATCCGGAGAATTATTTTCTTAGCAGTACCCTTGCATGTCGGTGGGTGGCATCGGTCGACTCCGCGTCCGTCGTCGGCGTAGTGGTCGCCGGGATGACGTCTCAGTATCTACTTAGACACCGCCCCTGCGCGCTGACGCCACTTCTTTCTTTTTCCGCGCCAGCCAGCGCAGATCCGGAGAGAAGCTTGCCCCTTTTGTCACTTTTTGACAAAACTTTTTCGACTTGTTGTCGACCTCATTTCGAGTCTTCTATCGACTCCTGGTGCGCGAGGGATGTCTCATTGTCCGGGCTTCAAACGTTGTGACTCCTGTCACAAGTTGATGTCCGTTACCGATCCGCATCTTGTGTGCCTCTGGTGCCTGGAGCGCGACCACGACCTGAAGTCGTGCTCCGACTGGCGGGCCATGGCCCCGAAGTCTTTGCGGGAGTGGTCCCGATGCTTTTGGAGGCCCAGCAGTCTACTCCATGCCGTTCGAAGTCCCGGTCGAGAGGAAGGTTGCGGTGCCACCACCACTCGTAATCGAAGTCTTCATACTCCTCGGGTAATTTGAAGCACAAGAAGAAGGCGAAGAAGCATCGTCACTCTTCGCCTTCTCCCCGTCCATCGGATGACACGACACAGGATGAGGAGGGTCGTCGCTCTCCAGCTCCGCCAGCGGAGCCTGCAGGGTCGACTCTGCGCTTCCCTCCCTTTCCAGGAGCCAGAGCGACCCCTGCCAAGCTTCGTCAGTTTTACAAAGCAATGCATGCCATCCTTGGGCAGCCCGACTCTGCCGGCGCGCCTTCGGGCCCCGCAGACTCAGTTGGGGGGGCCTAGGCCTTTGACGCCGGCGGCTCCGGCCCCGATGCCGCAGGTCTCCCATGGATCCAGGCCTGGATCCGGATAGGTGCCCATCGATCTCACTGGTCATCCCCCGCCGCCGATTCGACAGTCGGCAACTCTGACGCCGCCGACGCCGGTTGTGTCCCCAGCCGTCGTCAACCCCGGCCTCCCTCCCGACTCGAACGCAGAGCCGGATCGACGCCGGTACCGGAGCCGGAGGGTACTTTTGTGCCCACTTTCTTCCCTGGCGTTCCCTTTCGCCCTGACTGGCGGCCAGAGGATGATGAGGAGGACTGGGAGAGGTCTGGTGACCCTCTAACAGACCAGCTGGAGGAGCCGGACTGGAGAGAGGACCTGGGTGATGCCAGTGGTCTGGATACATCTCCAGACCTTGGTATGCTTTCCCCCCCTACCGTGGCTACAGAGGAGGGAGCGTCATACGCAGTGGTGTTGCATAGGGCGGCTGAGGCCTTGGGCCTTGAGCTTCCTACGGTGGCAGTTAGGACTAACCTCCTGACTGAGGTGCTTCAGCCAGCAGCATCCTCTTCGGAGCCCTTGCTACCATTTAACGAAGTCCTCACTGATGTCCTTTTGGGCTCCTGGTCCAAGCCCAACACAGGTCCTGTGGACAGGAACATCGCCCGACGCCACCGTCCAGCTCTGGGCGACCCACTTTTCCTCTCCCAACACCCTATCCCTGAGAGCTTGGTAGTTCAAGTTTCGTCTTCAAAAGGTAGCGCGTTCCCTACAGCTCCACAAGATAGGGAATCCAAGAAGCTGGACCATCTTGGGAAGAAAATGTTTTCTTCCGCCAGCTTAGGACTGCAGTCGGTGAACACCGCATGTCTCTTGGGCCGGTACCAACACTCTGTGTGGAACATGGTTGCGCAAGTGCTGCCACAATGCCCGGAGGAGGCCCGGGCTGTACTCGCCCGTGCCGTTGCAGAGGGTCGCGATGCAGCAAATTTCACCATCGGGTGTGGACTGGACACCGCCAACTCACTAGGCAGGACGGTTTCAACGTCAGTAGCACTCAGACGCTACGCCCGACTGAGAACATCTGGCTTTTCGGGGGATGTCCAATCTACTCTTTTGGACATGCCCTTCGATGGCCTTCGCCTGTTTGGTGACAAGGCAGACAACGCACTCGAGCGTTTTAAGATCCTTGGGCCTCGCAGTGTCCTCTCGCCCCTTGCAGTCTGCTTTTCTCTCCTGTCGTGGCTACGGAAGGGATGCCCTACCACGTTCCAACCAGAGCCACAGGCCGGCGCCAACTAACCAGCCTCTGCGCGGCCGGGGACGTGGGACCCAGCGACGTGGGTCGGAGGGCCAGAGGGTGGGCCAGTCCAACACCGCCCCCTCTGCTGCAGCCTCCAAACCTTCCTAGACCGACCCTTCAGGGCCACCAAAGACCAGTGGGCGGCAGGATTTGCCATCACCTCCCCCAGTGGTCCACCATCACGTCGGACAGGTGGGTTTTGCAAATAGTCCGTAGCGGCTACTCCCTCCCCTTCGAGACTTCCCCTCCATCCATGCCACCAGTATTTTGTCGCATGTCGGAGGATCACTTGGCCCTTCTCCGTCTCTCTTGGCCAAGGGAGCCATCGAGCGAGTTCCTGCCCCAGAAGTAGGTCGTGGCTGTTATTCCTACCACTTTCTGGTGCCCAAGAAGGACAAAGGCCTGCGTCCTATCTTGGATCTCAGGAACGTCAACCGCTTCCTCCAGAAGGAGAAGTTCAAGATGTTGACTCTGGCTCAGGTCCTGTCTGCCCTCGACCCTGGAGACTGGATTGTATTGTTGGACTTGAAGGCGCCTATTTTCACATCCCCGTCCTGCCTGCCCACCGGAGTTACCTACGGTTCACGGTAGGCCACAAGCATTTTCAGTTCACCGTGCTCCCCTTTGGCCTTACCAGCGCCCCTCGGGTGTTCACGAAAGTGATGGCCATGGTCACAGCTCATCTGCGCAGATCAGGGGTTCCAGTCTTCCCCTATCTGGACGACTGGCTGTTGAAGGCGGGCTCGCCCCAGGCTGTCGTCTCCCACCTTCAGACTACGGCGGACCTCCTGCATTTGCTGGGGTTCACTATCAACGTAAGGGCAAAGAGGGGGGTGTTAATTATCACAGGTTCTCAAACGGCGCTAAACCAATAACCTGAAATTGAAACTATGAGAGAAAACAAATGGATGTGGTGCCACAGGTGAGGGGAAACCCCTAAACCCCCAAATTTGGACCAAGAGGTCCGGCTAAATATATACAACATGTCCTATGCACACGCATATAAGTAAAGAACAGTACAACGCAGGTTCTGTTGATCATGAATGAAGACTATGGTATTCTTATTTGTAATGTACGCTTTTAATGTTGTATTTCTGAGCAAGCCAGCCAACACGTGTTTCGTCACTGGGTTGTTGAAACCCTCGACTTCTTCAGGGCTGGAACAACATGGAGAATAACTTATGTCATACATATGTTTTCTTAGAAAAGGGCTGTACAAAAGAAAATATACACCTTTTAGAAGTAATTAGATTCAAAGGTGTGCCAGAGGTGTTCCTGGCCGTGGAGAGAAGCACCAAAGTCCCAAATGGATCCGTTAAAGAATTTTAGAAGGAAGCCAAGCGTAAACCTTAAGAGTCCTTGTGATTATAGCGTGAGGAGGCTCCAGTGATGCAAATGGATGAAAGGAAAACCTGGTCAGTGATGAGTGAGAAATTTTTCTAAAAGTACTGGATCCTAAGTAAATTTAGGATTAAAACGTGTTTGCCAAGTTGAATGTGAAGCATGCTCTGGTGCGGTGCAGTTGTGCCCGTGTTTGCCATAAACTCAAACATGTGCAACAGCCTACCTGTTGCGAGCCACGTGGACGCTTAGACCTAAGATAAAATACAAGGATAGGTACTCTAATCAAATCAGAATTCCATGTGTGATTAAACATGGAAAATCAAGCTATCAACAATGATATGAAAGGCAGGCACGAGTATGCCAGCTCACCTTGGAACCGGTGATAATTCCGACCCGGTAGGTCATGTATATTCTGCGATGCTAGTCTGAATATGCTTCTCTATCGTTGTGTCGTGTGAGTCTGTGAAGTAACAGCTCACATGAGTAATCAATGTCTTCCAAGTTCCACACCGATTTAGCCACAAAACACATTGTCCATTTCCCAATAGTACCAAAGTAGTATCCATATTACTCCTAATTACACATTAAGGCCAAAAACCGGCAAGACTACCACTCCCCCTTGCTCACCAATACTTTCTCACCTTAGATTCTGAAATCGACAGCTAATCTGAGCTCCTGGCCGAGTCCGGCACTTTGAATCCTCAATCAGGTTTAAATAAGGCACAATCAGCCGTAAGTATGTCTAAAACAAAGTAAACAGAAAAGAAGAAAACCCAAGTTGCTTGTGGTTCCTGAGGTAGTAATCCATCATGCAAACCAAAAGATAAAGTCATTAACGTGAAGGTAATCCCCTATCAGTTCTCACCTGCAGCGAGTACGCCAGGCTCTCCTCGCGTCTCCGGGATTGCGTTTCAACCGGATGCGGTTTAGAGCATGACCCGGAAGCGAAATATATCGCCGATAGAAGCGCAAAGACTAGAGCCTAAACCTACGGTCCGTTGGAGCGTAACCCGAGAGATGTCCTGTTTAAGGCGTGATATAATGCGTGATGATGCATGCAGTGCACTTATATTACGGGCATATATATATAAAACTAGTGTGTCTGAGCAGAGATGTGGATAAAGGATTGATGGAGTAACTGGGAAAAGGAAGGTGTGGAGAACACTAAATAGAAATAGACATATAATTTACACATAATGTTTGATCTACATAATTCTGACTCTTACTTTGTGAGTCCACTGTCATAAATACAAACAATAAGATTGAGTATATACAGAAAATAGATGACTATTCATAGGTATTTGAGCGATATGGGGACATTTTTTGTAAGTGCAAGCGTATATTTACTGATTACATTGTGGACATAAATAAGTAAATTGTAAGACAATGAAAACTCATAATGGGTGTGGTGCAAGGAGGTTAACTGTTTTACAGTTGCTATTAAACAGAACACAACCGGTGAATTAAACAAAACAATTGAAGACACTGTTCCTGTGGTAAACTCGTCACATGCATATTGTTAGGCCTGGTACCATTGGCGTGAGTCTCCCTTCCATTTTTTCACTGATTGCCTCCTCTGTTTTTGATGTTTTGCTGGTTTAGATGCTTTGGGCACTGTGCCACTGCTATTAAGTGCCATAGTGCAAGTGCTCCCTATGGTAAATTGATGTATTTATTAGTGACTCCATGATTGGATTATTTGATTTACTTGTCAGACCCTAGTATAGTGCACCATGGGTGCCCAGGGCCTGTAAATCAAATGCTGCTGGTGGGCTTGCAGCACTGATTGTGCCACCCACAGAGGCAGTTGGTAAAGTGTGTCTCCGGCCTGCCATTGCAGAGCCTGTGTGCAGTCTGTGACTGCCATGTCGACTTGGCAAGTGCACCCACTTGCCAGTCCCTAAACCTTCCCTTTTCTACATATCAGTCCCCCCTAAGGTAGGCCCATGGGCAGGGTGCATTGTAAGTAAAAGGTAGGACATGCCCTGGTGTGTGTGGCATGTCCTGATAGTAAATTACAGCCAATTTCGTTTTTCACTATTGCAAGGCTACCTGTCCCCATAGGCCAGAATGGGCAGTTTGATTATAACATCTTATAATCCTAACTGACCCAGGTAACATGGTAGAAAAACGAATTTAGTATGCCTGAACTCAGAATGATAAAATACATATTTTAGTGAAGTTGGTTTTAACATTCTGTGTTTGAAAATACCACTTTTAGAAAGTAGGTATTTTCTTGCCTAACCATCCAGCCTGCCTCTGCTAGATTGTGTATTGTATGTCTGGTTTTGTGAGTGACAGGGGCTGGGGAACTCCAGGAGACAGGGTGAGTCAGCACAGGGCTGAATAGACCAACTGCATGTAGAGTGGTGGGAGGAGTAGCACCTGGGCCTGAATAGGGCTGTGCCTGCCTTCCACAATGCTGGCTCCACCTCCTGTGGTGTGTCTGATGACCCTGGCCCACACTGACAAAGGAAGAAGGTGTGCACTGGCAGAATGCACCCAGAACTGGTTTGGACTAGGTACAGGAGCCTCTGCCTTCAGAGGACAAAGGATTTATGGGTATAAAAAGGGGGACCCAGACCCCAGAACTTTAGATCACTTCTGGAACAACAAGACAAACCTTTGCCAAGGAGAAGAACCAAGGAAGCTGCAGGAGTTTTGGACTGCCCCTCTGCCAGTGTGCTGTTTGCTGGGTTGGCCTGCAGTGGTCTTCATTGCCAAGGAAAGGAGAAGGAACTTTTAAAGAACTTTCATCATCTTGCAGAATATTTCTCCAAGGCCTTGAACTTGTGCTTGCCTCCTGCTGAAGTCTCAGGGACAAAAGACTTCACCACCAGCTCCCCTCTGAATTTCCTTGCTGGGAATTCTGTCTGCAGAAGCCTGCGTGTCGCTGGGAGCTGGAAGCGCGACTCAACGAGAAGAAGCGGGTCGCTGTCGCAGCTGTTGCCGTCGCATCGCTGGAGAAGCGTGTCGCCGCCGCAGAGGCCGCCGCCGCATCACCAGAGAAGCGTGTCTTCGTCGCAGCTGCCTGCCGTCGCATCATTGGAGAAGCGGGACTCCGTCGCATCTGCCTGCCGTCGCATCACCGGAGAAGCGAGTTGCCACCGCAAGGGTCGCCGTCGCATCCCCGTAGAAGTGTGTCGCCGTTGCAGCTGCCTACCGTCGCATCACCGGAGAAGCGTGTCGCAGGGCCTGTTGCGGCTCCAAAGGTACAGAGTTCGCCGCACGGCCGTCGGGCGTGCACGCATCGTCTTCACGTCGTCGCATCGCATCAAGGGCGCACTCTCATCGCATCGCACCGGATCATCGCATCGAGGCGCCTGCTTGCTGCATCGTCCTCCCTGCGGACCCTTTGTTTGTTTTGCGTTACGCATCCAAGGTACTTTTGTGAGAAACGTGTCGCATTTATCATCAACTTGAACTAAGTTACTATTACCATCTTTAAATCTATTTTAAGTACAGTATTGTGGATTTTTGTCGTTTGCGGTCTTTTGTTAAGTCTATATAAAGAATACTTATTTTTATAGAACCTGTGTGGTGTCCATCTGTAGTGTTTTCACTGTATTACTGTATTTGTTCACAAATGCTTAACACACTGCCTCTGAGATAAGCCTGTCTGCTCGTGCCAAGCTACCAAGGGGGTGAGCAGTGGTTATCCAGTAGTGTAATCCCCTTTCCCTGACTTAGAAGCAAGGGTCCCTATTTGGACAAAGGTGTATACCATTGCCAACTAGAGACCCCCAGTTCTAACATTGGTGGTCAGCGGTGGGATTCTGGACTTGCATTTGTGACTCATATACAGTGATTGGTGTACACTACTAGTGAGTGCAGACCAAACGCAACCACATACTTTTTTTTGGTAGAATTTTTTTTCTCCTTGGACTGTTATTTTTTCTGAGAACTGCCAATTCTTATTGCCATGAGTCCACCAGCATCCAACGCATCTATGGATCTAGATTTTGAGGAAGATAGGCTGAATACCTATAATGCAAAACAACTGAAAGCCTTCTGGTGAAAATTTAAAGTTGCTATTCCAGGCCTCACCAAAAAGGATGAGTTCCACAAGGCGCTGAGGGCCTGGGTGGAAGCAAGAAATTCCTCTGAGAATGTGGAGCACCCTGTGGGGGACGCAGAGGAGGCAGAAGAGCAGCTAGATGGGCCAGTGGGCCCAGGAGGGCAGAAAGTACCTACCCCGCCAGGTAGCAGTGTTTCTTCCAAAGACCTGTCACCAGGAGAGCTGGAGGATAGGGGGAGAAATAGAAGGCATAGAATGGAGCTGGCCAGGCTCAAAATGGAGGGTCAAAAGGACCTAGAGAATAAGAAGCTGGAGTTTGAAATTAACAAGTTAGCCTTGGAGAGAGAGAGAATGAGATTAGAGCATGAGAGAATGTTGTGGGAATTAGAAATCAAAGCTAAAAACTTAGAAATTATTCCCTCTGGTGGCAGCGCACCATCTGGGCTTACAGAAGGCAGGATATATATCCCCAAGGATGTCATCAACGATTTCCATAAGCATGAAGATATTGGGCAGTGGTTTGCAGCCTATGAGATAGCAATGTTGGCCCACCGGGTCCCTGAGAAGGATTTGGGAGCGGGGTTGTGGGGCCGCTTTGTGAGTGAGGGGAGGGATACTTTGTTAGACCTGCCTGTTGAGAATAGGATGTCTTATGCCCACATGAAGGAAGCCCTGATGACAAGGTATGGGTTGACCCCAGCACTCTATAGACAGAGGTTCAGGAATTGTAAAAAGCTGGAGGCAACCACTTGGGTAGAATATGTATCTTTCTTCTGCAGAGCTATGGATGGTTGGGTGAAGGGTAGCAAAGTGAGTACTTTTGAGGAGCTCTATGATTTGTTTGCATGGGAGCACTTGTCTGGTAATTGTTTTCCAGAGCTACGCCAGCACCTTATTGATAGCAAGTTAACTAACCCTAGGAAGCTTGCTGAGGAGGCGGACCGCTGGGTAAGCACCCGGGTCCACAAGGGTCACGTGGGAGACTTCGCCAAAGGTGGGCAGGGTCCCCAGCAGAAGAGTGGGGGGGACAAGGGTAAACAGAGGGAGTTCCAGAAAGGGCCCCAAAGTAATTCCCAAGGGAACCAAGGGAAGGGTTCCCAGCCTCCCCCTGAGAAAAAGCAAGAGGCCCGACAGGTAAACCTGTTCACAGGGGCCCCTCTAAGTGCTTCACGTGTGGTCAAATGGGCCACCGTTGGTATGATGCACAATGTCCCATGAGGGATTCCAAAGCACCACCACGTGCACCACCCCGTCAGATGGCGAGTGTAGCCCTGGGGGGGGAGGAGATGGGTGCCCAAGGTGGGTGGGGTCCCGCAGAGATGTCCCTTGTCTCTTTAGGAGACTTTGAGATGGTCCCTGAGACCCAGATGCCTGATAACACTAAAAAGTACAGGCAGTGGGTGACCATCAATGGCCATAGGGTGGAAGCTCTCAGAGACACTGGGGCTAGTGTGACAGCTGTCAATTGCCGGCTGGTGTCCAGAGAGCAGGTTATCCCCCATGCATTCTTCCCTGTAGTTGCCGCGGACAACTCACAGAGCCAGTGTGAGATGGCTCAAGTTCCCTTTGAGTGGGGGGGGGTCTCAGGTACTCTTCAAGTAGCTGTGAGGCCAGCCATGCCTGTTGATTGTCTGTTTGGCAATGATTTAGAGAACTCCCCTTGGGCTAAGGTGGAGAGAAGGTCTCATTTGGAGATGTTGGGTCTGCCTGAGTGGGCGTGTGTGACCACTCGGTCTATGGCAGCCAGTAAGGGTGTTGAAGAGGTTCTGGAGCCTGAAAATATGGCCCAGACCCCTGCCTTAAAGAGAAGAGGTAGGGGGCGCGGGAAACAGGCCCCCATAGTTCCCACGGTCCAGGAGGAGGCAGACCTTGAGGGGGATGCCCTGGAACCTACAGGGGAACAAGTGGCCAAACTGGGGGACCTGCCTGAGCTGACCCATTGGCAGCAAGAAGGAGGCCCCTCCAGGGAGGAATTTTGTGAGGAGCAGAAGAAGTGCCCTTCTCTTGTGGGTTTGCGGCAACAGGCCACAAACCAGGCAGCAGGTGATCAGTCTGGATCACATTGGATCTACTGGGAGAACGATCTCCTGTATAGCGAGCCTAAGGTTGTTGAGCCTGGCTCAGCCCGTGTTCTGTTGGTACCCCAGCGCTTCAGAGCCTTCCTACTGGGTTTGGCTCATGATGTGCCTTTAGCTGGACATCTGGGGCAGAACAAGACCTTTGAAAGGCTTGTCACCCACTTTTATTGCCCCCAGATGCGCACGAGTTCAGATACTCATTGTAGGACTTGTCAAACTTGCCAGGCAAGTGGGAAAAGTGGGAGGAAGCACAAGGCTCCTCTCCAACCTTTCCCTGTAGTCAGTACCCCCTTTGAACGAGTGGGCATTGACATTGTGGGGCCACTGGACCCCAAGACAGCCATGGGAAACATGTTTATCCTGGTCTTGGTGGACCATGCTACCCGGTACCCGGAAGCCATCCCTCTCAGGACAGTGACGGCCCCCGTGGTGGGACGTGCACTGATGGGGATTTTCTCCCGTGTGGGATTCCCCAGAGAGGTGGTGTCAGACCGTGGTACAAACTTCATATCTCACTATATGAAGTCCCTGTGGCAGGAGTGCGGTGTTACATACAAGTTCACCACTCCTTACCATCCCCAAGGTAATGGGCTGGTTGAGAGATTCAACCGGACCCTTAAAGGCATGATTATGGGCCTAGGAGAGTCCATGAGGCGTAAGTGGGACGTCCTCTTGCCATGCCTGCTTTTTGCTTACCGTGAGGTGCCACAGAAGTCCTTAGGGTTCAGTCCCTTTGAACTGCTGTATGGTCACCCAGTAAAGAGGACCTTTGAGTCTGGTCAAGGAAGGCTGGGAGCAATCTCCCAGGAAACTTCCCCAGGATGTATACAGTTACATGCTGGCCTTCAGGAACCAGACTAGGCGATTCAGACAACTCGCTCAGGCGAATCTGGAAGCCAGCCAGGAGGAAATGAAGCGGTGGTACGATCAGAATGCCACTCTGATTGAGCTTCAACCTGGGCAGAAAGTTTGGGTCATGGCCCCTCTAGAGCCCTGTGCGCTCCAGGACAGGTGGACCGGACCATTTGAGGTGGTGGAGCGCAAGAGTGATGTCACCTACCTGGTGAACTTGCGGTCTCCTAGGAACCCTTTGCGGGTCCTGCATGTTAACCGCCTGAAGCCCCACTTAGAAAGGTCCGAAGTGGGCATGCTCCTAGCGACAGATGATGGAATGGAGGAGGAGACCGAGCCTCTTCCTGACCTCCTGTCTGCAACAGAGCAAGATAGGTCAGTGGATGGTGTCAGCCTCTCTGCTACACTACACTGACCCCTGAACAACAGCAAGATTGTCGCCAATTGTTGGGACAATTCTCTGATTTGTTCTCCCTGGTTCCTGGTGTCACTGAGTGGTGCGTCCATGACGTGGATACTGGGGACAGTCCTCCTGTGAAGCACAAGGCTTACAGAGTGACTGACAGGGTCAGAGCTCACATCAAGGAGGAGGTCTCCAAGATGTTTGCCTAAGGGGTGATTGAGTCCTCTCACAGCCCTTGGGCCAGCCCAGTGGTCTTGGTCCCAAAAGCTGCCGCGCCTGGTGCCACACCCGAACTCCGGTTCTGTGTGGACTACCGAGGACTTAATTCAGTCGCCAGGACTGACGCGCACCCCATCCCCAGAGCTGATGAGCTCATTGATCGGTTGGGGGCTGCCCGGTACCTCAGCACGTTTGATTTAACGTCTGGGTACTGGCAGATCGCCTTAACTGATGGGGCCAAAGAGAGGTCAGCATTCTCCACACCAGATGGGCACTACCAATTCCGGGTTATGCCCTTTGGGATGAAGAATGCCCCTGCCACCTTTCAGAGGTTGGTCAACCAGGTGTTGGTTGGACTGGAGGATTTCAGTGCCGCCTACCTGGATGACATTGCGGTGTTCAGCGCCAGTTGGGAAGAACACCTGCGCCACCTCTGGGAAGTGTTGATGGCACTGCGAAAGGCAGGCCTCACGGTCAAGGCGAGTAAGTGCCAGATCAGGCAGGGTTCGGTGGTTTACTTGGGGCACCAGGTAGGGAGCGGCCAGGTGGCACCCCTACAACCCAAGATTGAACCCCGCAAAACCCAGACACAGGTGAGAGCCTTTTCTGATGGATACATCTGCCTGTGGATTCCTCACCTTTTGAATATCCCCCTGCGCCAGCATTCCGCGGAAATCTTTCCTAGCTCTCCACGCCGACGAGGTCGTCACGAAGCCATGGCTCCGCACGCGGCACCGCGTGACATCACCAGAGCCATAAGAGGACCACGTCGGCGTGATGACGTCAGTTCCCTTTTTTCCGCGCTGTCGACGCAAACGTTTTTTTCTGGGACTCTCCATACTTTCTACTGGATACTTTGTATTTTTGGATTGTATCTTTCTTACTTTTGGCATGTCTGCCCCGAGGAAGTCTGGCTTTAAGCCCTGTAAGGAATGCGGAGGACATATGTCTATTACGGACCCGCATGAAGACTGTCTTTGGTGTTTGTCGTCTGACCACGACGTCGAGGGCTGTTCTTCCTGCAGGAAGATGAACCCGAAGGCTCTGAAGGAGCGGGAGGCCAAGCTGTATATGGCCAAGGCAAGAAAAGAAAAAAGGGGTCGAAAAAGGTCGAAGTCCAAGTCTTCGACTTCGCATGACTCCAAGAGAAGGCATAAGAAGAAGAAGAGACATACTTCTCGACGCCGATCGACAAAGGCTGTGGTTTCGAGATCGCCTTCCCTGGCACCTCGACGTCGAGTTAAGGACTTTATCTCTCCTTCTCCATCGGCGTCTCCTCAGGCGACTCCGGTTCATTCCCCGTCATACCAAGGGACTCCGGAGCGTTCTCCGGCACCGAGAATCTCTCCGGCTTCAGAGGAGGTGTCGAATCCGGCTGATACAGAGATGCCTTTGGCTCCTGCGACTCCGCCTGCGGCTCCAGCGGCTCCGTTTCCAGAGGTGCCTCGTATGGATTTCGAGCCCGACCAACTTCCTCAGTTCCCGGCCCCGGGTTCAGACCCGTCACGCTTTCTCAACGCTATGTATGGCGTTTTCGCCAGGGTCTCATACCCCTCTGGTGCACCTTCGGGTCCCATGGATCCTATGGCATTTAATTTGGGTGTGCCTCAACAGTACCCACAGGCCTCCTTTGTGCCCTTCATGCCAGTGACGTCGTCCTGGCATTTTCCGGCTCCGAGGATGTCGACGCCGATTGGGGAATCCCCGGCTCCATCTCGGGTAGATTCACGGATTCGATCGGCGCCGGTTACGGCGATGGATCCTCCTTCGACGCCGCTCCCGGAGTCATTGACACTGCGCGCGGCGCCATCGACGCCGAAGATGCGCTCGAGGAGAGAGGCGCAGAGGTTGTTGGAAGAGGAGCAGTACCAGTTGGAAGAGAGGGAGGAAGGAGAACTGTATGATACAGAGGATGTGTTTGAGGACTTGTGTGAGGCAAGTGGACTTGATGTTTCTCCTGAGTGGGACTTTGTTTCTCAGAAGGCTTCCCCCTCGAAAGAGGTTGTTCCGTACCATTCTGTGATCAGGAAGGCTGCAGAACGTTTAGATTTGCATCTTCCTACGGCTGAGTATAAGCCTAATCTTCTTACAGAGGTACTCCACTCTCCATCCTCGGTGGTTGAACCACTCTTACCCTTTAATGATGCTCTGACTGAGCCGATACTTGAGGTTTGGCGCAACCCTCTTTCTGCACCTGCGGTTTCAAGGCCAGTGTCCAGAAGATACAGGCCTGCTCCTGGAGATCCAGTTTTTCTTTCCTCTCACCCCTCTCCTGAGAGCTTGGTGGTACAGGCTTCGTGCTCGAAGCAGTCTACAGGGGCTTTTCCGCAAGCTCCCGCCGACAGGGATTCCAAGAAAATGGAACAGTCTGCGAAGAAGATTTTTTTCTTCAGCTAGCATGGCACTGAAATCTACCAACGCAACTTGTCTCTTGGGTAGATATGTTCATGCCTTAATGGACTCTGCCAAACAGCTTCTTCCAAAGTTGTCGGAGGAAGATAGGGGAAATCTGAGTGAGGTGTTAGCGGACTCTCAAGCTGCAGCTCGCCAGGTCATCCAGTCTGGCTTGGACACGGCGGACTCTGTGGCCAGAGTGATGGGTTCGTCCATTGCAACAAGGAGACATGCTTGGTTGAGGTCTTCTGGATTCTCTCCCAATGTGCAGGCTGCCCTTCTCGATCTGCCTTTTGATGGGTCTAGGCTTTTCGGAGAAAAGGCTGATTCCGCCTTGCAAAGATTTAAGGACAGTAAGGCCACGGCTAAATCTTTGGGTCTGCAAGCGCAATCGAGAGGTTATGGTTTTAAGAGATACAGAGGCTTCGGGAGGTCTTCCTTTCGGAACTACAGACAGCCTCAGCAGCAGCAGCAGCAACAACAAAACCCTTTGTATAGGTCCTATAGGGGTAAGGGCAGAGGTCGCCAACGTGGAGCCGGTCGCCATCTCTCCTCCTCCTCCTCTACCTCCCCAGTCCCTCCTGGGAATGCGGGGAAGCAGCCCTAGATCCGCCATCCCGGATCATGTAGGTCCTGTGGGAGGCCGGCTTACCCATTTCCTACGAGATTGGAAATTGATCACTTCGGACCTTTGGGTTCTAGATCTCGTAGAGAATGGGTACGCCCTTCCCTTCAGGGAATTCCCTCCTCCTTACCCTCCTTGCCAGGGGTTTTGCACGGAGGATCATTTTCTTCTCCTTCAAAAGGAAGTTATTGCCCTGTTACAAAAAGGTGCGATAGAGGTGGTTCCAGAGCAGGAAAGGGGTCAGGGATGCTACTCCCGGTATTTCCTGATCCCCAAAAAGGACGGCAGGTTACGTCCGATCCTGGACCTCAGAATCTTGAATTTTTACCTGAGGCAGGAGAGATTCAAGATGCTGACCCTTGCTCAGGTTCTTCTGGCGCTGCAGCAAGAGGACTGGATGGTGTCGATCGACTTGCAGGATGCGTAATTTCACATTCCCATCCTGAAGTCGCACAGTAAGTATCTCCGTTTCACGGTTGGGTCGCAGCACTACCAGTTTGCGGTCCTCCCGTTTGGTCTTACTACTGCACCTCGAGTCTTCACAAAGGTGATGGCGGTGGTGGGAGCTCATCTCAGGAGGTCGGGGATTCCTGTTTTCCCCTACCTGGACGACTGGCTGCTCAAAGCGGAGTCGCCGGGGATGGTGCTTCATCATCTGCGGGTAACATCTCAACTTTTGTTCGACTTGGGTTTTTCAATCAATGTGCCCAAATCTCACCTGGTGCCCTCTCAGCGCAACCTGTTCATAGGAGCGGTACTGGACACTACTGTGTGTCGAGCATTTCCTCCTCCACAAAGAATTCTCGACATTCAGGAGATGATCCCTCTATTCCACAATGGAGCGGTTGTTCCAGTTCTGAAGGTCCTACGCCTGCTCGGTCTGTTCGCCTCCTGCATTCTGTTGGTCAACCATGCACGCTGGCACATGAGGGCGCTCCAGTGGTGTCTCCGCAGGCAGTGGTATCAGCACAACGGAGATCTCAGGGAGTCTGTCAGGATCTCCAGAGAAACTGCGGCGGATCTGTCTTGGTGGAGCGTGGAGGGCAATCTGTCTCAAGGAAAGCCCTTTCATCTTCCTCCATCGGTGCTCACAGTGATAACGGATGCCTCTACCCTAGGGTGGGGTGCTCATCTAGGGGATCTGGAGATCAAGGGTCTTTGGTCTCCAGAGGAAAGGTTGTCTCATATCAATCTTCTGGAATTGCGGGCAATACGTTTGGCGCTCAAGGCCTTTCTCCCTTCCCTTCGCGGTCAGTCAGTTCAAGTTCTGACGGACAACACTGCCGCGATGTGGTATGTCAACAAGCAGGGAGGAGTGGGGTCGTACCGTCTCTGCAGAGAGGCTTTGCGACTTTGGTCCTGGGCTCAGGACCATCGGATTTGCGTGGTGGCAAATCATCTGGCCGGGGTGCTAAACGTGCGTGTGGACAGTCTCAGTCTGCAGTTCTCCGCCGACCACGAGTGGAGGCTTCATCCGGAGGAAGTTCAGCACATCTTCCAGACGTGGGGGACTCCTCGGGTGGACCTCTTTGCTACTCTCGAGAACGCGCACTGCCCGTAATTCTGCAGTCTCCAGTTTCCGTTGCATGGGGCGTTGGGGGACGCGTTTCAGTTGAGTTGGGGCTCACAACTTCTTTATGCGTTTCCTCCCATACCCTTGATTCCTCGGGTTCTGAGGAAGATTCGCCAAGACCGGGCCCATGTCATATTGATCCCCCCGGATTGGCCAAGAAGGGTGTGGTACACAGACCTTCTTCACCTCTCGTCGCACCCTCCGCTCCGTCTCCCTCTCAGGGTAGACCTCCTCTCGCAGTCGGAGGGGCAGGTTCTTCACTCCCACCTCCAGAGCCTGCACCTTCATGCCTGGAGATTGAACGGGGCAACCTGAATTCATTTTCTCTCCCGCCTGACGTGGTGGATGTTATATTATCGGCCAGGCGACACTCCACCAAGTCCATCTACTCCTACAGGTGGTCAAAATTTGCTAAGTGGTGCGGAGAGAAGTCTATTGATCCCTTGAAAGCTCATCTTTCTGATGTTCTTTGTTTTTCGCTTCATTTGGCCCAGCAGGGTTCTGCTGTGGCCACTGTTAAAGGATACTTGTCGGCTTTATCGGCATTTCTCTGTCTGCCTGATCAGCCGTCTCTTTTAAGTCTCCAATAGTTTTAAGGTTCATTAAGGGGCTTACTAACATGTTCCCGCCCACTCCTTTTATTATGCCCCAATGGGATTTAAATTTAGTGTTAACCTTTTTAATGGGTTCCACGTTTGAACCTATGCATAGCTGTCCTTTAAGACTGCTGACTTTCAAAACGGTCTTTCTTGTGGCTATCACTTCGGCTAGGAGGGTGAGTGAGCTTCAAGCTTTGAGTTCAAAGCCCCCGTTTTTGACCATACATGCTGAACGGATGGTACTCAGGACCAGGGCTGCTTTTCTGCCTAAGGTTGTAACTCCCTTCCATCTAGGGCAGTCCATTGCCCTTCCTACTTTCTATCCTCCCCCTCACCCTTCCAAGGAGGAGGAAAGGCTGCACCGTTTAGATCCTAAGAGGGCGATTAGTTTCTATCTTGATAGAACAAAGGACTTCCGTCAGGATGATCAGCTCTTTGTGAGCTATGTTGGACGTATGAAGGGCAAGGCGGTTCACAAGCGCACTTTATCCAGGTGGATCATCTTGTGCATCAAGATCTGCTACGCTCTGGCTGGTAAGGAGCCTCCTGTAGGCATTAGAGCTCACTCTACCAGGGCTAAATCGTCTACGTCTGCTTTGTCCAGGGTGTTCCTGTGTTGGACATCTGTAAGGCGGCAACTTGGGCCTCCCTCCACACTTTCGCGAAGCATTACTGCTTGGACTCCGAAGTGAGGAGGGATGGCCATTTTGCGCGCTCTGTTTTGCAGGACTTCTTGGTATAAAAGGGTGGACACCCTCCTCCGGGAGCGGGACTGCTGTTTGATTCTATTCAAAAGGTGAGGAATCCACAGGCAGATGTATCCATCAGAAGAACAAGTTGCTTACCTTCGGTAACGCTTTTTCAGGTGGATACAGTATCTGCCTGTGGATTCCTCACTGACCCACCCGCCTCCCCGTTGTCCACCCTTTTATACCTTTAAAAAGAGGTTTTCGTTAATATGTTATCTCATATTGTCTTAATGTATTGCCTCTATTTGCCTTTGTGTAGGCTTGTAGGAAATGCTTGCTTTCTTTTGCTTTCCTTTGTTCACTTTGAACTGTGTGATTTGTGTGAATACTGTGTAGTATGTATGCATTGTCTCGTGGTCGGTTCGCCCGTTTGCCTCGGTGGCACGGAAAAAATGGGTGGAACTGACGTCATCACGCCGACGTGGTCCTCTTATGCCTCCGGTGATGTCACGTGATGCCGCGTGCGGAGCCATGGCTTCGTGACGACCTCGTCGGCGTGGAGAGCTAGGAAAAATTTCTGCGGAATGCTGGCGCAGGGGGATATTCAAAAGGTGAGGAATCCACAGGCAGATACTGTATCCACCAGAAAAAGCGTTACCGAAGGTAAGTAACTTGTTCTTTAGGACTCACAGGGTACTACAGGAGGTTTGTCAAGGGGTATGGCAACATTGTTGCACCCTTGACTGAGCGGACTTCCAGGAAGCAGCCCAAGAAAGTGAACTGGACTGACACCTGTCAGAAGGCTTTTGACGCCCTGAAGACTGCCATGTGCACAGCACCCAACTTCTCAAAGGAATTCATTGTCCAAATAGACACTTCAGAGCATGGTGTGGGGACTGTTCTATCACAGATTAATGAGGAGGGCCTAGACCAACCTGTAGCCTTCATCAGTAGGAGGTTACTTCCACGGGAACAGAGGTGGAGTGCAATTGAGCGTGAGGCATTTGCTGTGGTCTGGGCGCTGAAGAAGTTGAGACCATACCTGTTTGGGACTCACTTTCGGGTTCAGACAGACCACAGGCCCCTCAGATGGTTGATGCAGATGAGGGGTGAGAATCCAAAGTTGTTGAGGTGGTCCATTTCCCTACAGGGGATGGACTTCACTGTGGAACACCGCCCTGGTACAGAACACGCCAATGCTGATGGTCTGTCCAGATTTTTCCGCCTTAGTGAAGAGAACTCCCAAGGGGTTGGGTAGTTCTCCCCACATTTCAGCTGGAGGGGACACGTGTTAGACCTGGTACCATTGGCGTGAGTCTCCCTTCTATTTTTTCACTGATTGCCTCCTCTGTTTTTGATGTTTTTCTTGTTTAGATACCTTGGGCACTGTGCCACTGCTATTCAGTGCCACAGTGCAAGTGCTCCCTATGGTAAATTGATGTATTGATTATTGACTCCATGATTGGATTATTTGATTTACTTGTCAGACCCTAGTATAGTGCACCATGGGTGCCCAGGGCCTGTAAATCAAATGCTGCTGGTGGGCTTGCAGCACTGATTGTGCCAGCCACAGAAGCAGCTGGTAAAGTGTATCTCAGGCCTGCCATTGCAGAGCCTGTGTGCAGTCTGTGACTGCCATGTCGACTTGGCAAGTGCACCCACTTGCCAGTCCCTAAACCTTCCCTTTCCTACATATCAGTCCCCCCTAAGGTAGGCCCAAGGGCAGGGTGCATTGTAAGTAAAAGGTAGGACATGCCCTGGTGTGTGTGGCATGTCCTGATAGTGAATTACAGCCAATTTCGTTTTTCACTATTGCAAGGCTACCTGTCCCCATAGGCCAGAATGGGCAGTTTGATTTTAACATCTTATAATCCTAACTGACCCAGGGAACATGGTAGAAAAACGAATTTAGTATGCCTGAACTCAGAATGATAAAATACATCTTTTAGTGAAGTTGGTTTTAACATTCTGTGTTTGAAAATACAACTTTTAGAAAGTAGGTATTTTCTTGCCTAACCATCCAGCCTGCCTCTGCTACCTTGTGTATTGTATGTCTGGTTTTGTGAGTGACAGGGGCTGGGGGACTCCAGGAGACAGGGTGAGTCAGCACAGGGCTGAATAGACCTATCTTCATGTAGAGTGGTGGGAGGAATAGCACCTGGGCCTGAATAGGGCGGTGCCTGCCTTCCACAATGCTGGCTCCACCTCCTGTGGTGTGTCTGATGACCCTGGCCCACACTGACAAAGGAAGAAGGTGTGCACTGGCAGAATGCACCCAGAACTGGTTTGGACTAGGTACAGGACCCTCTGCCTTCAGAGGACAAAGGATTTATGGGTATAAAAAGGGGGACCCAGACCCCAGAACTTTAGATCACTTCTGGAACAACAAGACAAACCTTTGCCAAGGAGACGAACCTTTGCCAAGGAGAAGAACCAAGGAAGCTGCAGGAGTTTTGGACTGCCCCTCTGCCAGTGTGCTGTTTGCTGGGTTGGCCTGCAGTGGTCTTCATTGCCAAGGAAAGGAGAAGGAACTTTTAAAGAACTTTCATCATCTTGCAGAATATTTCTCCAAGGGCTTGAACTTGTGCTTGCCTCCTGCTGAAGTCTCAGGGACAAAAGACTTCACCACCAGCTCCCCTTTGAATTTCCTTGCTGGGAATTCTGTCTGCAGAAGCCTGCGTGTCGCTGGGAGCTGGAAGCGCGACTCAACGAGAAGAAGCGTGTCGCTGTCGCAGCTGTTGCCGTCGCATCGCCGGAGAAGCGTGTCGCCGCCGCCGCATCACCAGAGAAGCGTGTCTTCGTCGCATCTGCCTGCCGTCGCATCACCGGAGAAGCGTGTCGCCACTGCAAGGGTCGCCATCGCATCCCCGGAGAAGTGTGTCGCCGTCGCAGCTGCCTACCGTCGCAACACCGGAGAAGCGTGTCGCAGGGCCTGTCGTGGCTCCAAAGGTACAGAGTTCGCCGCACGGCCGTCGGGCGTGCACGCATCGTCTTCACGTCGCCGCATCGCATCCAGGGCGCACTCTCATCGCATCGCACCGGATCATCGCATCGCGGCGCCAGCTCGCCGCATCGTCCTCCCTGCGGACCCTTTGTTTGTTTTGCGTTACGCATCCAAGGTACTTTTGTGAGAAACGTGTCGCATTTATCATCAACTTGAACTAAGTTACTTCTACCATCTTTAAATCTATTTTAAGTACAGTATTGTGGATTTTTGTCGTTTGTGGTCTTGTGTTAAGTCTATATAAAGAATACTTATTCTTATAAAAAATGTGTGGTGTCCATCTGTAGTGTTTTCACTATATTACTGTATGTGTTCACAAAAGCTTAACACACTGCCTCTGAGATAAGCCTGTCTGCTCGTGCCAAGCTACCAAGGGGGTGAGCAGGGGTTATCCAGTAGTGTAATCCCTTTCCCTGACTTAGAAGCGAGCATCCCTATTTTGACAAAGGTGTATACCATTGCCAACTAGAGACCCCCAGTTCTAACACTTATTAGATCAAAAAAGGCGGTAGTGCAACCATATGTTACTCAAGTCTTTTTTCCCTCCAAAACATGTAATGAAGCACAGATATATAAAGGTCCAAATTATGTATACATAACAAATATTTTATACCTCATGTTTTCTGAAATAGACAGTGTAAAGATTGTCAATGGTAGGTACACTTGAGCTATCAGAATATTCTTCAAATGTTGGTGGTTTCAGAACATTATAAAACTCGGACACTTGACATTTGTAATCGTAATTGTGCATTTCTTAAAAGGACACCTGGTCCGTGTGGTTGTATTGAGGCAGTCACCAATTTCCGGTGAGTTGTTAATGCAAGGCTATGTGAAAAGGAGAGATATGGGCCTTAGAACAGTGTTCTTTCATGCGATTGATGTAGATACTGTAAATCTTTCAATTGCCCTGGAAATAATGCATCTCTCGATCACTGTTGAGACCTAGTTCAAATGTTTTCAGACGCATTATCCAAATAGCCTCAGACCGTCTAAGTCTTAGTTCCCGGTTCCCTCCCCTAGGGCTGGGCTCTGTCATATCAATTGCATAGAAGACAAGTTGTTTGTGTGGGCCTTGAGAAGGGCATTCCCACACATGTAATGCCATTGGGTATCTGGGGTCCTCTTGTTTTACAGCCCGGGTATGCTCCCCAATCCTTTCTTTCAGTGGCCTAATGGTACTACCCACATATTTACGTCCGCAGGTGCATTCCAATATATAGACTACAAATTTTGTGTTGCAATTTATGTTCCATCTGATATCTTATGTTTTGTTAGGACCAGAGAAAGTTCTCTTGTGGCTGGATGCCCATCTACAGACACCACATGAACCACATTTTGAAAGCCCAAAGTGTGTGGTGTGAGCCAAGTATCATTGTTCTGGGATTTGGGATAGCTAGGACTAAGCCTGGTCCTAAGTGTTCTTCCCCTCCTGTATGTGATTTGTGGCTGTCTATTGATATGCTTGGCAAGGGAGGCATTGCTTGTGAGAAGTTTCCAGTGTCTTTTGAGTCTCTTGGATAATGCATCACTGTAGTCATTGAAGTCTGTAATCAGTCTCACCGTCACGGCGTGCTCTATATTGTGCACCCTGTCGCAGAGAGTTTCCTCCCGTCGTGTGTTTCTAATTCTCTCCTCAGCTGGGGGCGGAGCTAGCTCGCGACCAAGATGGCCGCCTGAGCTGAGAGCTCCGATTAACCGTCCAGAAATCCGCCAATTATCCTGCAACTGAGCCACCACTGCGGCGTGAGGAAACGATCCCCTAACAGCTGGTTGCGTGGGGCATCGGCGCGGCGAGACACCTGAAATCGAGCTGCCCCCTGTGCGGCGTGCGGGCCCCCTGTGTGGCGTGCGGGCCCTGGGCCGCACCGTAGCGTGAGATCGGCGGACCCACGGTGGGGCTGCCGCGGCTGTAGAGGTGGCGAGAGGATCCTGCTACCGCGCTGCACTGCGGAAGCGTGCGGTGCGGGGTCCCGCCTGGCAGGGTTGAGCCCCCGGACATTGGCGCTTCCTCTGGCTGGTGTGCGGCGCTGATGGAGCCCTCAGTGTGCGAGGCCCGTTGGGTGTTGCGGCCTGCGCGCCTGGAGCGGAGTTAAGGCGAGAGCTGCCGATCGTGGGGAGGCGTTGCTGGGGCGCGAACAACAACACGGAGATTCGGGCGGCGCATGGCCCGGCCGGGGCCCGGTGAGTGGAGGGACGACTAGTGCTGCTGAGCCCTGGCTGTCCAACGTACATCGAGAGTTTCTGATGCGGCCGATCGAAAGGGATGAAATAATCCTAGCTCTCTCTAATATGAGGGCGGGGAGCGCGCCGGGAGGGGATGGCCTCACTGTCGCCTTTTACAGGGCGTTCATTGATCTTCTGCTGCCACACCTGCTCACGCTGTTTGAGGACATGTGTACCACAGGCGGGATGCCCCCAACTATGCGGGAGGCGATCCTGGTGGCTATACTTAAACCGGGTAAGTCTCCAGACGAGTGCGCCTCGTATCGACCTCTGTCCTTGATGAATGTGGACACCAACATTTTTGCGAAACTGCTTGCCAATCGTCTGGCACCGTTCGTCACGACCTTGGTGGCCCCGGAGCAGGCCGGATTCGTGCCAAGCAGAAATCTGACATACAACCTGCGCACTGTCTTCGCTGCTCTTCAGCATACAAGACCGGAGGTGCCGGCTATTGCGGTATTTTTAGACATGGAAAAGGCATTCGACTCGGTCGAATGACCCTTCATGAGGCAGGTCCTCCGCCGCATGGGGTGGGGAGGTGTTTATACAACTTCTTGCCGTACTGTATTCCTCTCCCACAGCGCGTATAAAAATAGGCTCCCTGGTCACTAACCCTATACGAATATACAGGGGCACGAGACAGGGCTGCTCCTTATCTCCAATTCTCTACGCCCTGATCGCTGAGCCCTTGGCATGCGCCCTACGGGAGTATCATAGCCATAGTGGCATTCGCTTTCCGAATTACCGCCTAATTGTCTCCACCTATGCGGATGACACACTGCTTTATGTCAGAGACCCTGAGGCTAATCTCTCCCCGGTTTTACGAGAGGTGGTGCGCTTTGGCTCTCTGTCTGGCCTAAGGGTCAACTGGAGCAAATCCATCATGTTCCCCCTGACCCCAGCCACGGCGGCCTTTGAGCTTGAATACCCTCTGCAGTGGTCTACGGAGGCGGTGCGGTACTTGGGGATCAAACTGCACACTGACCTCGAGGTGGTCCTCAGGGAGAACTATGGAGTCGCTATTTCCAAGTTGGAAGAGGATATTAACCGGTGGGTGCGCCTCCCCTTATCGTTGATGGGCAGAGTGTCCCTTATGAAAATGATTGTGCTGCCGCACTTTCTCTTCCTCTTTACGAATATTCCCATGGTACTTCCCCGTGTATTCTTCCAGCGCCTCCAGTCCTTAATGGTACACCTGGCCTGGGCGGGCAAGCAGGCTCGCGTTGCCTGGCACATACTGACAATGCCGTACTCGATGGGGGGACTGGGCGCTCCCGATTTGGATTTGGATTATAGAGCTGCCCAAAGTTCTCAAGCATATTATTGGATACATGGCCCTTTTGACATTCCGCACGTACGAATAGAGACGATAGTTGCTGCCCCTAGGCCTCTTCCTGCCTTGCTGTTCGCACCCCCTGATAGACGTACGGGTATATTGATTCCCTTAACACGGTCGCTCATGCCTGGCATTATTTATTAGCTATTCAGGCGGGCAACATATTGTATTCCCCAGTGGCCCGCCTTGAATGGTGCCATTGGCTTGCACCATGTAAAGATAGGGGGGTTACAGCTGCTTTGCAGACGCTAAATGCCCATACCATAGGGGACCTTTTTGTAGATGGCGAGGCGCGCACATGGGATGCTATGAATGGAGAGGAAGCTCAGCCGATGCCCCTTGCCCGTTTCCAATTCCATAGACTTAGACATGCTCTTAAGGATTTATTGGGCGAGGATATGGCGGAGCCCCCTGAGGTCGTGGCTCTAACTGCTGTCATTAGAGCGCAAACACCCGCTAAGATGGTATCTAGGATTTACCGCACCGCACAGTCTGCTGGGGAAGTAAATACACCAAATCACGGCTAGCCTGGCAGCGTGACCTGCAGGTAGACCTTACGGATGATAAATGGCTCTACTGCTGCATGAGCACTAAGCGTGTCTCACTAAATGGCCGGCACAGACTTGTGCACTTTAAATTCCTAAACAGGGTTTACTACACGCCGGAACGTCTCCATCGTTATGGGCTACGGGAGGAGTCTCAGTGTGAAAGATGTGGGGAACAAATTGCTGACTTCTTCCACTTAGCCTGGACATGCCCGGGAGTTGCCCGCTTCTGGGATCTTGTATTTTCTGAAATAAATAGAATCACAGAACTGACGTTGGCCCCTGACCCTCTCTTAGCATTGCTGGGGTACTCCAAGCCCCTCCCTAAAGCGCTGCGACGACTTTTGGCACTACTTTTATCAAAGAGATGTGTAGCGATCTGTTGGCTTCGTGGCCCGACGCCTACAATAGCTCAGTGGACTAAAGATATGATGTTCTGCTGCACCCAGACCGAAAACTACAGTTAACTGTTACCGCCCCGCAATAGACCAAAGAACTTTTGGGCCCTGCACATGACGGGAAAGACGAACTTGGGGGACACTGACTTAGGCGCCGCCTCCGCTCCACGACGCCCTGCCCCCCCTGACCAGTAGCTCCCCTTGTAGCATTACGACTGAGCGATCCCAACTACGCCGGCCGTCCGGCCTTGCCCTTAGACGAAATGGTTAAGACAGTAGAGGGGACTATAGCACTGAGAGGATTGGGTTTTCCAAATGCCTGATGTACTGTATCTCTATTACCAGCACGGTACTGCGCTGTTTACGTCTGAATGTCGCACGAAGCTAACATCTTGTGAAGTAGGTCAATGTCTCTTGTTTGTTGTGTATAATCTTAATAAACAAAGTTATAAAAAATAAAAAAATAATAATAATTCTCCTCTCAGCTTTGGCAAGGTTCATGTGTGTGTAACCTCTGTGTTTAAACCTAGATTTCATGGCTGATAAACACTTTTCAAACTCTTCTTCATTGCTACAGTTTCTTCTGGCCCTGGTGAATTCACCAAAAGGGATAGCGCGGATCTGGTGGGAAGGGTGAGCACTGTTAGCATGTAGAATTGTGTTGCAAGCCGTGTCTTTCCGGAAGAGACGTGTATGTAAGGTGGTATTGCTGATGTAAATTTCAATATCCAAGAAGGTAATGCTGGACTCACTGATCTGGTGTGTGAATTTCATGTCATTAGTATTAGGGGCGGCGCCTAAGTACTGCCCGCGACGTCATCCCGGCGATCACGACGCCGACGACGGACGCGGAGCCGCACGACGCCGCCTACCGACGCGCAAGGGTACTGCTACGCAAAAACTTTCCGGATCCAGCCTGACGCCTGGGGATATTCTAAGGTAAGGAATCTGTCACTAACTACTGTCTCTTACAGATATATCGTTACACAAGTTAGTAACATGTGCATCATCATTCTTTAGCTCACTCCACCACCCCAGTTCAGACATGGCCATATGCAAATCAGTCTGACCCTGTGCCTCATGGGAACAGTCCAGCCCGAACTGCCAAGCCATGTCTTCCCTGGACCGGAAACAAGCATCCTGGGACCGGTTTCTGGCTATTCAGCCGTCATCAGCCAGGCTAGCTTGAATCCAGTGGCAAAGTGAGCAAGGGACCCACGTCTGGGCATACCCTGCCAACTTAGGGCGAACAAAGCGATACCAAAGGGGATGATGGACGGAGCGCTTGAGCTAATCAAACACTCACCCCCAGTCAACTGATCTGGGTTTAATCCATCATCATTCTTTAGCTCACTCCACCACCCCAGTTCAGACATGGCCATAATCAAATCAGTCTGACCCTGTGCCTCATGGGAACAGTCCAGCCCGAACTGCCAAGCCATGTCTTCCCTGGACCGGAAACAAGCATCCTGGGACCGGTTTCTGGCTATTCAGCCGTCATCAGCCAGGCTAGCTTGAATCCAGTGGCAAAGTGAGCAAGGGACCCACGTCTGGGCATACCCTGCCAACTAAGGGCGAACAAAGTGATACCAAAGGGGATGATGGACGGAGCGCTTGAGCTAATCAAATACTCACCCCTAGTCAACTGATCTGGGTTTAATCCATCTGAAAGAGACACGTTAGTGACAGATTCCTTACCTTAGAATATCCCCAGGCGTCAGGCTGGATCCGGAAAGTTTTTGCGTAGCAGTACCCTTGCGCGTCGGTAGGCGGCGTCGGTAGGCTCCGCGTCCGTCGTCGGCGTCGTGATCGCCGGGATGACGTCGCGGGCAGTACTTAGGCGCCGCCCCTGCGCGCTGACGTCAGTTCTTATTTTTCCGCGCCAGCAAGCGCAGATCCGGGAAGAGCAGTGCCCTAGTCATTTTTTGACTAACTTTTTTTGGTGAATTTTTTCACTGTTTTTCTTCCAATCGACTTCAAGGTGTCGTAGGGATGCCCGGGTTTAAACGTTGCAGTGACTGTGCTCGGATGATGTCCATCACAGACCCGCATCGGGAGTGTCTCTTCTGCCTCGGCCGAGGCCACGACACGGAGTCTTGTTCCGACTGCCGGGCCCTCAATCCGAAAGCTTTGCGAGAGCGGTCTCGAAAGCTCCTCGAGGCCCGGCATTCGGCTCCGCGCAAGCCCCGGTCGCGTGAGAGGTCCAGGGGTCGATCGCGGAGTCCACACCGGTCGCCGGCATCGAAGTCTTCTTCGTCCGGTAAGTCCAAACACAAAAAGTCCAAAAAGCATCGTCGCTCTAGGACTTCGCCTCGCCGGTCTCGCGACTCGGCTGAGGCCCCTCCCGGCACCGTCCCGCCCCGCGGCCCCGGACATGCCTGAGGAGTCGCACCCGCAATACCCGTTCTTCCCGGGTTCGGGTGCGGATCCGGCCCAAGTACAGGACTTCCTGTCGGCCATGGCCCGCCTCTTCGGGCCTCAAGGTCCCTCCGGTGCGCCTTCGGGCCCCGCGGGCCCTGATGGGGTTGCTCCGGCGTCGCCGACGGCTCCGGCTCCGGCGTCGCCCGTGCCTCCTGCCTCGATCCCGGCTCCGGCCCCGGCCTCGATCCCGGCTCCACAACCCCCACCGACGCCGGTCGACCTAACGACACCTCCGCCGGCGCCGATGTCTCCGGTGCCGTTCTCGACGCCGCCTGGGGCTCCGGGTGGCGTCGTCCCCCAGTTCCTTCCGGCTCCGGACATGGACCCGGACCGACGTCGCTCGACGCCGGTTCCGGCGCCCATGGGACCTTGGGTCCCAAATGTCCCTCCTCCTCCTTATTTTGAACCAGAGGAGGACCAGGAGGACTGGGAGGGGTCTGATGACCCTCTGACACAACAGTGTCAGTACGATGAGGACTGGACAGAGGGTCTAGGGGACGCCAGTGGTCTAGATACTTCCCCTGACACTGGCATGCTGTCTCCTCCCGTGGCTACGGAGGAGGGAGCCAATTTTGCAACGGTGTTGCGTAGGGCGGCTGGGACCTTACGTCTCCAACTCCCTACTGTGGCGGTCAAGACTAATATCTTGACAGAGGTGCTTCAGCCGGCAGCCTCCTCTACGGAGACTGTGCTGCCGTTTAACGACGCCCTCACTGACGTTCTTTTGGGCGCCTGGTCCAAGCCCAACACAGGGGCTCCTGTGGATAGGAACGTGTCCCGACGCCATCGCCCAGCTCCGGGCGACCCCTGTTTCTCTCTGTCCACCCCACTCCTGAGAGCTTGGTTGTCCAAGCCTCCGCTTCCCAAACCACCTTCCCTACCGCCCCTCCGGATAGGGAATCCAAACGCCTGGATCAATTTGGGAAGAAGGGTTTTTCTTCCTCCAGTGCTGGCTTGCGGTCCATCAACACCGCTTGTCTTTTGGGCCGATATACCCACTCCTTGTGGGATTCGGTGGCAACTGTTTTGCCCCAGTGTTCTGAGGAGGTCCAGACACTGCTTTCCCGCGCCATTGCGGAAGGAAGGGATGCGGCCAAATACACCATACGATGTGGCCTTGATACCGCCGACTTGCTGGGCAGGTCTATTGCAACGACGGTGGCGCTGCGACGCCACGCCTGGCTCAGAACCACTGGTTTTTCAGGGGATGTCCAGAATACTCTCATGGACATGCCCTTTGATGGAGTCGGTCTTTTTGGGTCCAAAGCAGACCATGCGTTGGAGCGCTTTAAGGACTCACGGGCTACTGCCAAGTCCCTGGGCCTTTCTGCTACACGCCCTCCGCTGACTTCTGCTTTTCGCCCCGATCGTGGCCACGGTAGGGGCGCCCCGTCACGTCAGCAGCCCAGCCACCGGCCCGCGCAGCAGGCGTCTTCGCGTGGCCGAGGACGTGGATTCCGCTGTGGCGGATCGGGCAACCAGCGTGCGGGTCAGGCCACCACCTCCAACCCGTCCGCGGCCTCCAAGCCCTCCTAGTCCCTCCTTTCAGGTGCACAGCACGCCAGTAGGGGGCAGGGTCCGCCATCACCTTCCCCACTGGCGTACCATCACCTCGGACAGGTGGGTCTTGGACATTGTCCGAAGGGGCTACTCCCTCCCCTTCGAGACCACCCCCCCAGCCATGCCACCTCAATTCCACTGCATGTCAGGGGATCACTTGGTACTTCTGCAGAAGGAAGTCACGGCCCTCTTGGCCAAGAGGGCCATCGAGCATGTTCCGACCCCAGAAGTAGAGGCGTGGTTGCTACTCCCACTACTTCCTGGTGCCCAAAAGGGACAAGGAGGACATGCGTCCTATCTTGGACCTCCGGAACGTCAATCGCTTCCTCCGGAAGGAGAAGTTCAAGATGCTCACCCCTAGCTCAGGTCTTGACTGCCCTCGACCCTGGAGACTGGTTGGTAGCGTTGGACTTGCAGGACGCATATTTCCACATCCCCGTCCTGCCGGCCCACCGGCGTTACCTCCGGTTCACGGTAGGCCCCGAGCATTTTCAGTTCACCGTGCTCCCCTTTGGCCTTACCAGTGCCCCTCGGGTGTTCACAAAAGTGATGGCGGTGGTCGCAGCTCATCTGCACCGGGCAGGGGTTTCAGTCTTCCCCTACCTCGACGACTGGCTGCTGAAGGCGGGCTCGTCCCAGGCAGTCGTCTCCCACCTCCAGACTACGGCCGAACTCCTGCACTCGCTGGGGTTCTCCATCAATGTGCCGAAGTCGCATCTGATTCCTTCTCCACAGCTCCTTTCATCGGAGCAGTTCTGGACACGACGCAGTTTCGGGCCTATCCTCCCGAACGGCGAGTCCGGGATATTCAGGCTATGATTCCGATCTTTCAGCCTTTATCCTGGGTTTCGGTGCGGATGACCCTGAGGCTGCTGGGCCTCATGGCCTCCTGCATCCTGCTGGTCAATCATGCCAGATGGCATATGCGGGCTCTGCAGTGGGACCTGAAGTTCCAGTGGGCGCAGCACCAGGGCAACCTGTCCGATCACGTCCAGATCTCGGAGGGGACCTCAAAACAGTTGCAGTGGTGGCTCTCGAACCGGCAATGGGTCATGGGCAGATCCCTCTCCCTTCCCCAGCCAGAGCACACAGTTGTGACGGACGCGTCCCTTCTGGGATGGGGCGGTCACATGGGAGAGGCGGAGATCAGAGGCCTCTGGTCTCCGGCGGAGTCCCGGCTCCATATCAACATTCTGGAGCTCCGGGCGATCCGACTTGCACTTAAGGCATTCCTTCCCTCTGTCAAAGAGAAGGTAGTGCAGGTGTTCACCGACAACACCACCGCCATGTGGTACTGCAACAAACAGGGCGGGGTGGGGTCGTGGACCCTTTGTCAGGAGGCTCTGCGCCTGTGGACATGGCTGGAACATCAGGGCATGTTCCTGATGGTTCAACACCTGGCAGGTTCCCTGAACGCCAGGGCGGACGAACTCAGCCGCAGGTGCATGATGGATCACGAATGGCGTCGGAAGTGGCGCAAGGACTCTTTCTACAGTGGGGAGAGCCTTGGTTAGATCTATTCGCCACCGAAGAGAACGCGCAATGTCATCAGTTCTGCGCGTTGGAATTTCCAAGGCGGCACCTCGCTCGGCGGCGCTTTTCGTCGCGAGTGGAGTTGCGGTCTGTTGTACGCCTTTCCGCCTATACCACTTCTACCCAGAGTGTTGAAGAAGATTCGGCACGACCGGGCCCAAGTCATTCTTGTGGCTCCGGACTGGGCTCGAAGAGTTTGATATCCCGAGCTACTCAATATGAGCGTAGATCCCCGATCCGTCTGCCTCTTCGGGAGGATCTTCTGTCGCAGCAGCAGGGGACGGTCCTCCACCCGAACCTGTCCAGTCTACACCTGCTTGCGTGGAGATTGAGCGGCGGCAGTTGATTCCTTTCGACTTGCCTCCCGAAGTTTGTGATGTGATTCTGGCAGCCAGGCGTCCCTCCACTAAGGTGGTATACGCCTGCAGGTGGAACAAATTTGTGGCATGGTGCACAGCAAAGGCTGTGAATCCCCTCTCTGCCCCTCTTTCTGAGGTTCTTCTGTTCCTCCTTTCACTGGCCCAACAGGGTTCTGCCTTGGGTACCATCAAGGGTTATCTTTGTGCTATCTCGGCCTTCCTCAGGCTCCCTGATCAGCCCTCCCTTTTCAAGTCTCCTGTTGTTAACAGGTTCTTAAAAGGCATTACTCACCTCTTCCCTCCTGTTCCGTTTGTGATGCCTCAGTGGGACTTGAACTTGGTTCTTACCTTTTTAATGTGCGCTCCCTTTGAGCCTCTACATAACTGTCCTCTTCGTCTTCTGACTCTGAAGACAGCCTTTCTAGTGGCCATCACCTCCGCTCGGCGGGTGAGTGAGCTTCAGGCTCTATCTTGCAAACCTCCCTTTCTGTCTGTTCATCCAGACAAGGTTGTTCTTCGGACGCGTCCGTCCTTCTTGCCAAAGGTGGTTACTGCTTTCCACATTGGGCAGACCATCACTTTGCCCACCTTCTTTCCGCCTCCGCATCCTTCCAGAGAGGAAGAGAGGCTCCACCGTCTGGACCCAAAACGTGCGCTCTCCTTCTATATTGACCGCACAAAACACTTCCGGGTGGATGACCAGCTCTTTGTTGGCTACGTGGGCACCAAAAAGGTCGGGCGGTGCACAAGCGAACCATCTCCCGCTGGGTTACCTTGTGCATCAAGACCTGCTATTCTTTGGCTAAAAGGAGCCTCCTGTTGGGCTGCGTGCCCATTCCACCAGGGCAACCGCTGCTACCACGGCCTTGGGCCGCGGTGTTCCGCTGCCGGTTATCTGTCAGGCAGCTACGTGGGCCTCGCTGCACACGTTTACAAAGCATTACTGCCTTGACAGTCAGGTCCGGAGGGACGGCTTCTTTGGCCGTTCTGACCTCCAGGACTTCCTTGTCTGATCTTTGTTCGCAGACCCACCACCGGGGTTGGTATTGCTGGGGTATCTATTCTAAGGTAAGGAATCTGTCACTAACGTGTCTCTTTCAGATGCACAAGTTACTAACTTGTGTAACGATATATCTGTAAGAGACAGTAGTTATGACAGATTCCTTACCGCCCACCCATCCTCCCCGTTCTGCGAACTGATTTCTAGGGTTAAGGACATCCCTTTCAGGGCCCTAGTATTTTTCAGACACCTATGTCAGCTTCTTGCATGGCTCTGCGTTCCTGGCGCGGAAAGTCGTGTACAGAACTGACGTCAGCGCGCAGGGGCGGCGCCTAAGTACTGCCCGCGACGTCATCCCGGCGATCACGACGCCGACGACGGACGCGGAGCCGCACGACGCCGCCTACCGACGCGCAAGGGTACTGCTACGCAAAAACTTTCCGGATCCAGCCTGACGCCTGGGGATATTCTAAGGTAAGGAATCTGTCACTAACTACTGTCTCTTACAGATATATCGTTACACAAGTTAGTAACTTGTGCATCATCATTCTTTAGCTCACTCCACCACCCCAGTTCAGACATGGCCATATGCAAATCAGTCTGACCCTGTGCCTCATGGGAACAGTCCAGCCCGAACTGCCAAGCCATGTCTTCCCTGGACCGGAAACAAGCATCCTGGGACCGGTTTCTGGCTATTCAGCCGTCATCAGCCAGGCTAGCTTGAATCCAGTGGCAAAGTGAGCAAGGGACCCACGTCTGGGCATACCCTGCCAACTTAGGGCGAACAAAGCGATACCAAAGGGGATGATGGACGGAGCGCTTGAGCTAATCAAGCACTCACCCCCAGTCAACTGATCTGGGTTTAATCCATCATCATTCTTTAGCTCACTCCACCACCCCAGTTCAGACATGGCCATATGCAAATCAGTCTGACCCTGTGCCTCATGGGAACAGTCCAGCCCGAACTGCCAAGCCATGTCTTCCCTGGACCGGAAACAAGCATCCTGGGACCGGTTTCTGGCTATTCAGCCGTCATCAGCCAGGCTAGCTTGAATCCAGTGGCAAAGTGAGCAAGGGACCCACGTCTGGGCATACCCTGCCAACTTAGGGCGAACAAAGCGATACCAAAGGGGATGATGGACGGAGCGCTTGAGCTAATCAAACACTCACCCCCAGTCAACTGATCTGGGTTTAATCCATCATCATTCTTTAGCTCACTCCACCACCCCAGTTCAGACATGGCCATATGCAAATCAGTCTGACCCTGTGCCTCATGGGAACATTCCAGCCCGAACTGCCAAGCCATGTCTTCCCTGGACATTTTTGGAAGAACTTAATGTGGACACTGACTATAGTATAGACAGTGGTTTGAAAACAAAATCCAAATGCACACCAATTCTACCCGGTGGCAATACAATCGACATGTTTCACAAACTAGTCTTGGAGGACCTGGATAGGTACAGTGACAAGAGGACTAAGAAAAGAACAAGATACACTGACAATCTCCTATCAGGAGAACGGGTAGCCATCAAAACATTAACTACGGACAAAGACATAATCATTAGGGAGGCAGACAAAGGAGGCAATGTCGTAGTGATGAACAAGGAAGACTATAACCATGAAATTCTAACACAACTCTGTGATGAAACTTGCTATGAATGCCTTACACACAATGCATAGGACCATTAATGATTAAAATCAATAAAAGCCTGACTGAGTGGCGCACTGCAGGTCTTATCAATGACGACGAACATATGTACATGAAAGTTTCTAGGCCTCAATATCCGTGCCTTTACACGTTACCTAAAGTACATAAACACTTACCTCCCCCCCCCCCCCCCCGGAAGACCTATCGTCTCAGGAATAGGGGGATCCACAGAACGAATAGCCGAATATGTAGATCATTTTCTCGGTCCTTTGGTCCAAAATCTCCCTTCCTATATCAGGGACACGAAGCATATAATTAGCATCCTGGCTGACTTCTCATGGGAACAAGGTATGACTCTAGCCACTCTGGATGTCGTGTCGCTCTACACGAGCATCAAACCAGAGTTGGGTCTAAGGGCGGTTCAGCATCTTTACATAGGAGATCAGCAACGCATTGGTAGCACACTAACATGTTACTGGCCATGATTGCTTTGATTCTTGAGAATAATGTGTTCTTGTTTGACAGACAGTGGTACCGACAAAAAGAGGTGTCGCCATGGGTTCAAAATTTTCACCTAGTTTTGCAAACCTCTTTATGGGACGTTTGGAGGAAGAATGGATCTGGGGCCACAAAGGCAGTCACTTCAATGATTCAATAATGTTTTGGGGTCGCTACATCGACGACTGCCTTCTCATCTGGTCAGGCACACATGAAAAACTTGAACAATTTTGCACTTACCTCAACACCAATACTTATGACATGAAATTCACACACCAGATCAGTGAGTCCAGCATTACCTTCTTGGATATTGAAATTTACATCAGCAATAACACCTTACATACACGTCTCTTCCGGAAAGACACGGCTTGCAACGCAATTCTACATGCTAACAGTGCTCACCCTTCCCACCAGATCCGCTCTATCCCTTTTGGTGAATTCACCAGGGCCAGAAGAAACTGTAGCAATGAAGAAGAGTTTGAAAAGTGTTTAACAGCCATGAAATCTAGGTTGAAACACAGAGGTTACACACACATGAATCTTGCCAAAGCTGAGAGGAGAATTAGAAACACACGACGGGAGGAAACTCTCCGCGACAGGGTGCGCAATATAGAGCACGCCGTGACGGTGAGACTGATTACAGACTTCAATGACTATAGTGATGCATTATCCAAGAGTCTTAAAAGACACTGGAAACTTCTCACAAGCGATGCCTCCCTAGCCAAGCATATCAATAGACAGCCACAAATCACATACAGGAGGGGAAGAACACTTAGGACCAGGCTTAGTCCTAGCTATCCCTAATCCCAGAACAATGATACTTGGCTCACACCACACACTTTGGGCTTCTATAAATGTGGTTCATGTGGTGTCTGTAGATGGTCATCCAGCCACAAGAGAACTTTCTCTGGTCCTAATAAAACATATGATATCAGATGGAACATAAATTGCAACACAAAATTTGTAGTCTATATATTGGAATGCACCTGCGGACGTAAATATGTGGGTAGTACCATTAGGCCACTGAAAGAAAGGATTGGGGAGCATACCCGGGCTGTAAAACAACAGGACCCCAGATACCCAATGGCATTACATGTGTGGGAATGCCCTTCTCAAGGCCCACACAAACAATTTGTCTTCTATGGAATTGATAGGACAGAGCCCAGCCCTAGGGGAGGGAACCGGGAACTAAGACTTAGACGGTCCGAGGCTATTTGGATAATGCGTCTGAAAACATTTGAACTAGGTCTCAACAGTGATCGAGAGATGCATTATTTCCTGGGCAATTGAAAGATTTACAGTATCTACATCAATCGCATGAAAGAACACTGTTCTAAGGCCCATATCTCTCCTTTTCACATAGCCTTGCATTAACAACTCACCGGAAATTGGTGACTGCATCAATACAACCACACGGACCAGGTGTCCTTTTTAAGAAATGCACAATTACGATTACAAATGTCAAGTGTCCGAGTTTTATAATGTTCTGAAACCACCAACATTTGTTGAATATTCTGATAGCTCAAGTGTACCTACCATTGACAATCTTTACACTGTCTATTTCAGAAAATATGAGGTATAAAATGTGTTATGTATACATAATTTGGTGCTTGCATATACGTGCTTCATTACATGTTTTGGAGGGAAAAAAGACTTGAGTAACATATGGTTGCACTACCGCCTTTTTTGATCTAATAAATGCAAAAAGAACAATTGATGGACAAAATGCAGAACAATGTCATACATTCACCCCAGTACAGAGATCTGGGCCTAAATCCATCGTTTTTGCTCACCATGCCATACCAGTTTGGACCCAGCCATATGCAAATCAGTCTTGACCCTGCGCCCAATGGGAACAGTCCAGCCCGAACTGCTGATGAGGGGTGAAACCCCAAAACAGGTCCTAGGATGCTTGTTTCCAGTCCAGGGAGAACCTGGCCTGGCATTTCGGGCTGGACTGTTCCCATTGGGCACAGGGTCAAAACTGATTTGCATATGTCTGGGTTCAAACTGGAATGGCATTGTGAGCAAAAAAACGATGGATTTAGGCCCAGATCTCTGTACTGGGGTGAATGTATGACATTGTTCCACATTCTGTCCATCAATTGTTGTTTTTGCATTTTTTGATCTAATAAGCATGTGACGAGTTTACCACAGGATCAGTGTCTTCAGTTGTTTTGTTTAATTCGCCGCTTGTGTTCTGTTTAATAGCAACTGTAACACAGTTAACCTCCTTGCACCACACCCATTATGAGTTTTCAATGTCTTTCAATTTACTTATTTGTGTCCACATTGTAATCAGTAAATATACGCTTGCACTTACAAAAAATGTCCCCATATCGCTCAAATACCTATGAATAGTATTCTATTTTCGGTATATATTCAATCTTATTGTTTGTATTTATGACGGTGGACTCACAAAGTAAGAGTCAGAATTATGTAGATCAAACATTATGTGTAAATTATATGTCTATTTCTATTTCGTGTTCTCCACACCATCCTTTTCCTAGTTACTCCATCAATCCTTTATCCACATCTCTGCTCAGACACACTAGTTTTATATATATATGCCCGTAATATAAGTGCACTGCATGCATCATCACGCATTATATCAGGCCTTAAACATGACATCTCTCGGGTTACGCTCCAACGGACCGTAGGTTTACGCTCTAGTCTTTGCGCTTCTATCGGCAATATATTTCGCTTCCGGGTCATGCTCTAAACCGCATCCGGTTGAAACGCGATCCCGGAGACGCGAGGAGAGTCTGGCATACTCGCTGCAGGTGAGAACTGATAGGGGATTACCTTCACGTTAATGACTTTATCTTTTGGTTTGCATGATGGATTACTACCTCAGGAACCACAAGCAACTTGGGTTTTCTACTTTTCTGTTTACTTTGTTTTAGACATACTTACGGCTGATTGTGCCTTATTTAAACCTGATTGAGGATTCAAAGTGCCGGACTCGGCCATGAGCTCAGATTAGCTGTCGATTTCAGGATCTAAGGTGAGAAAGTATTGGTGAGCAAGGGGGAGTGGTAGTCTTGCCAGTTTTTGGCCTTAATGTGTAATTAGGAGTAATATGGATACTACTTTGGTACTATTGGGAAATGGACAATGTGTTTTGTGGCTAAATCGGTGTGGAACTTGGAAGACATTGATTACTCATGTGAGCTGTTACTTCACAGACTCACACGACACAACGATAGAGAAGCATATTCAGACTGGCATCGCAGAATATACATGACCTACCGGGTCGGAATTATCACCGGTTCCAAGGTGAGCTGGCATACTCGAAACTGCCTTTCATATCATTGTTGATAGCTTGATTTTCCATGTTTACTCACACATGGAATTCTGATTTGATTAGAGTACCTATCCTTGTATTTTATCTTCGGTCTAAGCGTCCACGTGGCTCGCAACAGGTAGGCTGTTGCACATGTTTGAGTTTATGGAAAACACAGGCACAACTGCACCGCACCAGAGCATGCTTCACATTCAACTTGGCAAACCCATTTTAATCCTAAATTTACTTTGGATCCAGTACTTTTAGAAAAATTTCTCACTCATCACTGACCAGGTTTTCCTTTCATCCATTCGCATCACTGGAGCCTCCTCAAGCTATAATCACAAGGGCTCTTAAGGTTTACGCTTGGCTTCCTTCTAAAATTCTTTAGCGGATCCATTTGGAACTTTGGTGGAGAGGTGTGGTGCAGCGGCCAGGGCAGCTGACTTCGGAGCACAGGGCTCACGGTTCGATCCCCGGCTCCTGCGGCAGCGCAGCTCAGCACCATGTGACTCTGGGCAATAGCTCACTTAATTTCCACGACGGCCCCCAGCGCCTTGAGACCCGTAAGGGTGAGTAGTTTGCGCTTTACAAATACGGATTTACATTTATTTTACATTTTTTTGGTGCTTCTCTCCACAGCCAGGAACACCTCTGGCACACCTTTGAATCTAATTACTTCTAAAAGGTGTATATTTTCTTTTGTACAGCCCTTTTGTAAGAAAACGTATGTATGACATAAGTTATTCTCCATGTTGTTTCCCGCCCTGAAGAAGTCGAGGGTTTCAACAACTCAGTGACAAAACACGTGTTGGCTGGCTTGCTCAGAAATACAACATCTGAAAGAGACACGTTAGTGACAGATTCCTTACCTTAGAATATCCCCAGGCGTCAGGCTGGATCCGGAAAGTTTTTTGCGTAGCAGTACCCTTGTGCGTCGGTAGGCGGCGTCGTGCGGCTCCGCGTCCGTCGTCGGCGTCGTGATCGCCGGGATGACGTCGCGGGCAGTACTTAGGCGCCGCCCCTGCGCGCTGACGTCAGTTCTTCTTTTTCCGCGCCAGCAAGCGCAGATCCGGGAAGAGCAGTGCCCTGGTCATTTTTGACCATACTTTTTGGTGAATTTTTCACTGTTTTTTCAAACAAGGTGTCGTAGGGATGCCCGGTTTCAAACGTTGCGGCGCCTGTGCTCGGATGATGTCCGTCACCGACCCGCATTGGGAGTGTCTCTTCTGCCTCGGCCGAGGCCACGACACGGAGTCTTGTGCCGACTGCCAGGCCCTCCACCCGAAAGCTTTGCGAGAGCGGTCTCGAAAGCTCCTCGAGGCCCGGTATTCGGCTCCGCGGAAGCCCCGGTCGCGTGAGAGGTCCAGGGGTCGATCGCGGAGTCCACACCGGTCGTTGACATCGAAGTCTTCTTCGTCCGGTAAGTCGAAACACAAAAAGTCCAAAAAGCATCATCGCTCTAGGACTTCGCCTCGCTGGTCTCGCGACTCGGCTGAGGCCCCTCCCGGCACCGTCCCCGCGGCCCCGGACATGCCTGTGGAGTCGCCCCCGCCATACCCGCCCTTCCCGGGTTCGGGGGCGGATCCGGCCAAAGTGCAGGAATTCCTGTCGGCCATGGCCCGCCTCTTGGGCCTCAAGGTCCCTCCGGTGCGCCTTCGGGCCCCGCGGGCCCTGATGGGGTTGCTCCGGCGTCGCCGACAGCTCCGGCCCCGGCGTCGCCCGTGCCTCCAGCCTCGATCCCGGCTCCGGCTTCGGCCCCGGCCTCGATCCCGGCTCCACAACCCCCATCGACGCCGGGTCGACCTAACGACACCTCCGCCGGCGCCCGATGTCTCCGGTGCCATTCTCGACGCCGCCTGGGGCTCCGAGCGCGCGTCGTTCCCCAGTTCCTTCCGGCTCCGGACATGGACCCGGACCGACGTCGCTCGACGCCGGTTCCGGCGCCGATGGGACCTTGGATCCCAAATGTCCCTCCTCCCCCTTATTTTGAACCTGAGGAGGACCAGGAGGACTGGGAGGGGTCTGATGACCCTCTGACACGACAGTGTCAGTACGATGAGGACTGGACAGAGGGTCTAGGGGATGCTAGTGGTCTAGATACTTCCCCTGACACTGGCATGCTATCTCCTCCCGTGGCTACGGAGGAGGGAGCCAATTTTGCAACGGTGTTGCGTAGGGCGGCTGGGGCTTTACGTCTCCAACTCCCTACTGTGGCGGTCAAGACTAATATCTTGACAGAGGTGCTTCAGCCGGCAGCCTCCTCTTCGGAGACTGTGCTGCCGTTTAACGACGCCCTCACTGACGTTCTTTTGGGCGCCTGGTCCAAGCCCAACACAGGGGCTCCTGTGGATAGGAACGTGTCCCGACGCCATCGCCCAGCTCCGGGCGACCCCCTGTTTCTCTCTGTCCACCCCACCCCTGAGAGCTTGGTTGTCCAAGCCTCCGCTTACCAAACCGCCTTCCCTACCGCCCCTCCGGATAGGGAATCCAAACGACTGGATCAATTTGGGAAGAAGGGTTTTTCTTCCTCCAGTGCTGGCTTGCGGTCTGTCAACACCGCTTGCCTTTTGGGCCGATATACCCACTCCTTGTGGGATTCGGTGGCGGATGTTTTGCCCCAGTGTTCTGAGGAGGTCCAGACACTGCTTTCCCGCGCCATTGCGGAAGGAAGGGATGCGGCCAAATATACAATCCGATGTGGCCTTGATACCGCCGACTCGCTGGGCAGGTCTATTGCAACGACGGTGGCGCTACGACGCCACGCCTGGCTGAGAACCACTGGTTTTTCAGGGGATGTCCAGAATACTCTCATGGACATGCCCTTTGATGGAGTCGGTCTTTTGGGTCCAAAGCAGACCATGCGTTGGAGCGCTTTGAAGGACTCACGGGCTACTGCAAAGTCCCTGGGCCTTTCTGCTACACGCCCTCCGCTAACTTCTGCTTTTCGCCCCTATCGTGGCCACGGTAGGGGCGCCCCTTCACGTCAGCAGCCCAGCCACCGGCCCGCGCAGCAGGCGTCTTCGCGTGGCCGAGGACGTGGATTCCGCCGTGGCGGATCGGGCAACCAGCGTGCGGGTCAGGCCACCACCTCCAACCCGTCCGCGGCCTCCAAACCCTCCTAGTCCCTCCTTTCAGGTGCACAGCACGCCAGTAGGGGGCAGGGTCCGCCATCACCTTCCCCACTGGCGTACCATCACCTCGGACAGGTGGGTCTTGGACATTGTCCGAAGGGGCTACTCCCTCCCCTTCGAGTCCACCCCCCCAGCCATGCCACCTCAAATCCACCGCATGTCAGGGGATCACTTGGTGCTTCTGCAGAAGGAAGTCACGGCCCTCTTGGCCAAGAGGGCCATCGAGCATGTTCCGACCCCAGAAGTAGGGCGTGGTTGCTACTCCCACTACTTCCTGGTGCCCAAAAAGGACAAGGAGGACATGCGTCCTATCTTGGACCTCCGGAACGTCAATCGCCTCCTCCGGAAGGAGAAGTTCAAGATGCTCACCCTAGCTCAGGTCTTGACTGCCCTCGACCCTGGAGACTGGTTGGTAGCGTTGGACTTGCAGGACGCATATTTCCACATCCCCGTCCTGCCGGCCCACCGGCGTTACCTTCGGTTCACGGTAGGCCCCGAGCATTTTCAGTTCACCGTGCTCCCCTTTGGCCTTACCAGTGCCCCTCGGGTGTTCACGAAAGTGTTGGCGGTGGTCGCAGCTCATCTGCGCCGGGCAGGGGTTTCAGTCTTCCCCTACCTCGACGACTGGCTGCTGAAGGCGGGCTCGTCCCAGGCAGTCGTCTCCCACCTCCAGACTACGGCCGAACTCCTGCACTCGCTGGGGTTCTCCATCAATGTGCCGAAGTCGCATCTGATTCCTTCTCCACAGCTCCTTTTCATCGGAGCAGTTCTGGACACGACGCTGTTTCGGGCCTATCCTCCCGAACGGCGAGTCCGGGATATTCAGGCTATGATTCCAATCTTTCAGCCTTTATCCTGGGTTTCGGTACGGATGACCCTGAGGCTGCTGGGCCTCCTGCATCCTGCTGGTCAATCATGCCAGATGGCATATGCGGGCTCTGCAGTGGGACCTGAAGTTCCAGTGGGCGCAGCACCAGGGCAACCTGTCCGATCACGTCCAGATCTCGGAGGGGACTGCAAAACAGTTGCAGTGGTGGCTCTCGAACCGGCAATGGGTCATGGGCAGATCCCTCTCCCTTCCCCAGCCAGAGCACACAGTTGTGACGGACGCGTCCCTTCTGGGATGGGGCGGTCACATGGGAGAAGGCGGAGATCAGAGGCCTCTGGTCTCCGGGCGGAGTCCCGGCTCCATATCAACCTTCTGGAGCTCCGGGCGATCCGACTTGCACTCAAGGCATTCCTTCCCTCTGTCAAAGGGAAGGTAGTGCAGGTGTTCACAGACAACACCACCGCCATGTGGTACTGCAACAAACAAGGCGGGGTGGGGTCGTGGACCCTTTGTCAGGAGGCTCTGCGCCTCTGGACATGGCTGGAACATCAGGGCATGTTCCTGATGGTTCAACACCTGGCAGGTTCGCTGAACGCCAGGGCGGACGAACTCAGCCGCAGGTGCATGATGGATCACGAATGGCGTCTTCACTCGGAAGTGGCGCAAGGACTCTTTCTACAGTGGGGAGAGCCTTGGTTAGATCTATTCGCCACCGAAGAGAACGCGCAATGTCATCAGTTCTGCGCGTTGGAATTTCCAAGGCGGCACTCGCTCGGCGACGCTTTTCGTCACGAGTGGAGTTGCGGTCTGTTGTACGCCTTTCCGCCTATACCACTTCTACCCAGAGTGTTGAAGAAGATTCGGCACGACCGGGCCCAAGTCATTCTTGTGGCTCCGGACTGGGCTCGAAGAGTTTGGTATCCCGAGCTACTCAATATGAGCATAGATCCCCCGATCCGTCTGCCTCTTCGGGAGGATCTTCTGTCGCAGCAGCAGGGGACGGTCCTCCACCCGAACCTGTCCAGTCTACACCTGCTTGCGTGGAGATTGAGCGGCGGCAGTTGATTCCTTTCGACTTGCCTCCCGAAGTTTGTGATGTGATTCTGGCAGCCAGGCGTCCCTCCACTAAGGTGGTATACGCCTGCAGGTGGAACAAATTTGTGGCATGGTGCACAGCAAAGGCTGTGAATCCCCTTTCTGCCCCTCTTTCTGAGGTCCTTCTGTTCCTTCTCTCTCTGGCCCAACAGGGTTCTGCCCTGGGTACCATCAAGGGTTATCTTTGTGCTATCTCGGCCTTCCTCAGGCTCCCTGATCAGCCCTCCCTTTTCAAGTCCCCTGTTGTTAACAGGTTCTTAAAAGGCATTACTCACCTCTTCCCTCCTGTTCCGTTTGTGATGCCTCAGTGGGACTTGAACTTGGTTCTTACCTTTTAATGTGCGCTCCCTTTGAGCCTCTACATAACTGTCCTCTTCGTCTTCTGACTCTAAAGACAGCCTTTCTGGTGGCCATCACCTCCGCTCGGCGGGTGAGTGAGCTCCAGGCTCTATCTTGCAAACCTCCCTTTCTGTCTGTTCATCCAGACAAGGTTGTTCTTCGGACGCGTCCGTCCTTCTTGCCAAAGGTGGTTACTGCTTTCCACATTGGGCAGACCATCACTTTGCCCACCTTCTTTCCGCCTCCGCATCCTTCCAGAGAGGAAGAGAGGCTCCACCGTCTGGACCCAAAACGTGCGCTCTCCTTCTATATTGACCGCACAAAACACTTCCGGGTGGATGACCAGCTCTTTGTTGGCTACGTGGGCGCCAAAAAGGTCGGGCGGTGCACAAGAGGACCATCTCCCGCTGGGTTACCTTGTGCATCAAGACCTGCTATTCTTTGGCTAAGAAGGAGCCTCCTGTTGGGCTGCGTGCCCATTCCACCAGGGCAACGGCTGCTACCACGGCCTTAGGGCCGCGGTGTTCCGCTGCCGGTTATCTGTCAGGCAGCTACGTGGGCCTCGCTGCACACGTTTACAAAGCATTACTGCCTTGACAGTCCGGTCCGGAGGGACGGCTTCTTTGGCCGTTCTGTCCTCCAGGACTTCCTTGTCTGATCTTTGTTCGCAGACCCACCACCGGGGTTGGTATTGCTGGGGTATCTATTCTAAGGTAAGGAATCTGTCACTAACGTGTCTCTTTCAGATGCACAAGTTACTAACTTGTGTAACGATATATCTGTAAGAGACAGTAGTTAGTGACAGATTCCCTACCGCCCCACCCATCCTCCCCGTTCTGCGAACTGATTTCTAGGGTTAAGGACATCCCTTTCAGGGCCCTAGTATTTTTCAGACACCTGTGTCAGCTTCTTGCATGGCTCTGCGTTCCTGGCGCGGAAAGTCGTGTACAGAACTGACGCCGCGCGCAGGGGCGGCGCCTAAGTACTGCCCGCGACGTCATCCCGGCGATCACGACGCCGACGACGGACGCGGAGCCGCACGACGCCGCCTACCGACGCGCAAGGGTACTGCTACGCAAAAAACTTTCCGGATCCAGCCTGACGCCTGGGGATATTCTAAGGTAAGGAATCTGTCACTAACTACTGTCTCTTACAGATATATCGTTACACAAGTTAGTAACTTGTGCATTAAAAGCGTACATTACAAATAAGAATACCATCGTCTTCATTCATGATCAACAGAACCTGCGTTGTACTGTTCTTTACTTATATGCGTGTGCAAAGGACGTGTTGTATTCACTATCAATGTGCCGAAGTCACACCTGATTCCCTCTCAGAAGCTACTTTTCATTGGAGCAGTTCTGGACACAGCGCAGTTTCAGGCCTATCCTCCCGAGCAGCGAGTCCGGGATATTAGGGCTATGATACTGATATTTCAGCCATTATCCCGGGTTTTGGTGAGAATGACCCTGAGGCTGCTGGGCCTCATGGCCTCCGGCATCCCGTTGGTGGATCATGCCAGATGGCATATGCAGGCTCTGCAGTGGGACCTGAAATTCTTGTGGGCGCAGCTTCAGGGCAATCTTTCAGATTGCGTCCAGATCTCGGAGGGCACTGCACACCAACTGCAGTGGTGGCTTTCGAAGCAGGATTGGGTCGACGGCAGATCCCTCCCCCCTCCGAACCAGTGTTCACAGTAGTGACAGATGTGTCACTTCTGGGATGGGGCGGTCACATGGGAGAGGCAGAGATCAGAGGCCTCTGGTCTCCGGCGGAGTCCCAGCTCCACATCAACCTTCTGGAGCTACGGGCGATCCGTCTTGCACTGAAAGCATTCCTTCCTTCTGTCCGAGGAAGAGTAGTGCAGGTGTTCACGGACAACACCACCGCCATGTCATACTGCAACAAACAGGGAGGGGTGGGGTCGTGGATCCTATGTCAAGAGGCTCTCCGCCTCTGGACATGGCTGTAACATCAGTGCATGTCCCTGGTGGTTCAACACCTGGCAGGTGCTCTCAGAACTCCAGAGCGGACGAACTCAGCCGCAGATGCGTAATGGATCACGAATGGCCTATTCACTCGGAGGTGGTGCAAGGTCTCTTTTGTGAGTGGGGAGAGCCTTGGCTAGCTCTATTCGCCACCGAAGAGAGCGCGCAATGTCAGCAGTTTTGCGTGTTGGAATTTCCAAGGCGGCACTCGCTCGGCGATGCTTTTCGTCACGAGTGGAGCTGCGGTCTTCTATACGCTTTTCTGCCTATACCACTTCTACCCTGAGTGCTGAAGAAGATCAAGTGCGACCGGGCCCAAGTCATTCTTGTGGCGCCGGACTGGGCACGGAGAGTCTGGTATCCCGAGCTCTTACACATGGCCATCCATCCTCTGATCAGACTGCCTCTTCGGGAGGATCTTCTGTCGCAGCAGCAGGGAAGGGTCCTCCACCCGGACCTGTCCAGCCTCCACCTCCTTGCGTGGAGATTGAGCGGCGACAGTTGACAGCTTTCGATCTTCCTCCCGAAGTCTGTACTGTCATCTTGGCAGCCAGGCGTCCCTCCACTAAAATGGCATACGTCTGTAGGTGGAACAAATTTGTGGCATGGTGTGCAGCAAAGGCTGTAGATACCCTTTCTGCCCCCCTTTCTGAGGTTCTCCTCTTCCTTCTTTCTTTGGCCCAGCAGGGCTCTGCTCTGGGCACCCTTAAAGGTTATTTTTCGGCCATTTCGGCCTTTCTTCGCCTTCCTGATCAGCCTTCTCTTTTTAAGTCCCCTATTGTTAACAGATTTCTCAAGGGTATTACCCATCTCTTTCCTCCTTCTCCTTTCGTAATGCGCCAGTGTGACTTGAATCTTGTCCTCACTTATCTTATGTGTGCTCCTTTTGAGCCACTACATAATTGTCCTTTTCGCAAGGGTGAGTGAGCTTCAAGCCTTATCTTCCAGGCCTCCCTTTCTTGCTGTCCATCCAGACAAAGTAGTCCTCCGTAGTAGGCCCTCTTTTCTGCCCAAAGTGGTTCCCTCTTTCCACATAGGCCAGACCATCACATTGCCCACCTTCTTCCCGCCTCCGCACCCTTTCAAAGAGGAGGACAGACTCCACCGTCTGGACCCAAAACGTGCGCTGTGTTTCTACCTTGACCGCACTAAAGACTTCCGGGTGGACGATCAACTCTTCGTGGGTTATGTGGGCGCCAAGAAAGGTCGGGCTGTGCACAAACGTACCATCTCTCGATGGGTTGTCTTCTGCATTAAAGTCTGTTATACTTTAGCGAAAAAAGAACCTCCAGTAGGACTGCGCACCCACTCTACCAGGGCGACGGCAGCCACTACTGCTTTGGGTCGTGGAGTTCGTTAGTTGACATCTGCCAGGCAGCCACGTGGGCATCCTTGCACACATTCACGAAACATTACTGCCTGGACAGCCATGTCCTGAGAGACGGCTTTTACGGCCGTTCTGTTCTCCAGGACTTCCTGGTGTGAAGTTAGTTCACAGACCCACCTCCGGGGTTGGCATTTCTGGGGTATCTATTCTAAGGTAAGGAATCTATAACTACGGTTTCTTTCAGATGAACAAGTTACTTACCTTCGGTAGCGATGTATCTGTAAGAGACATTAGTAGTTATAGCTTCCTTACATGAAATGAAATGAAATTTGTACTTGTAAAGCGCACTGTTACCCTAGGGTGTCCTGGCGCTGTACGCATACCGCTGTGGAACCCTTCCTGTCTTTTCCCTGTGAAATGTCCACTCCTGGGCACCCCCAAGGTGAAGCCAGGCATCCCAGCGCTGGTGGGGCCGTTGTGGAGATTAAGCAAGCTATTGCCCAGAGTTGCAGAGTGGGACCCATGATTAGAATAGGCACCGAGGCGAGAATTATCATGTCCGAGGAAATTGAGCCCAAGACCCGCCGAGGCAGGAATTGAACCCTGGTCCCGGGCCAGATCTCTGCATCAGGGTCTGCCGCTCTAACCATTGAGCCACACTTCTCCATCCTCCCCATTCTGCGAACTGACTTCTAGGGATAGGGGCTCCCTTACAGGGCCCTAGTTATGTGCACCAGTGGTCAGTGTCTTGCATGGCTCTGCGCTTCTGGTGTGGAAAGCAGTGTTAGAACTGACGTCAGCGCGCAGGTGTGGCGTCTAAGTAGACACTGCGACGTCATCCCGACGACCACTATGAATGCGGAGTCGACTGACGCCACCTACCGCCGCGCAGGGGTACTGCTAATAAAAAATGTATCTGAAAGAAACAGTTAGTTATAGATTCCTTACCTTAGAATTACCCCAAGGCGTCAGACAGGATCTGGAAAGTTTTTCGTCAGCAGTACCCCTGCGCTTCGGAAGGTGGCGTCGGTCGACTCCGCGTCTGACGTCGGCGTCGTGGTCGCCGGGATGACGTCACGGTAGCTACATAGACGCCGCCCTCGCGCGCTGACATCAGTTCTTGCTTTTTCCGCGCCAGCAAGCGCAGAGCCGGAGAGAGC